>VYZQ01012076.1:0-12045 GCA_013400655.1 Mystacornis crossleyi | reverse complement strand
GTCCCTGTCTTTCCTGCCGTGATAAATGGTAACTGATACTTTTGTTTAATTGTTCTTGGTGTGTGGTAAAGGAATTAAACCCAACCTCTGAATTGCTTCCCTCAGGAAGAGGGAAGGTATTACCTGCCAAATGTGGAGTTTTGATTCTGCAGAACTGAGATTTTCAGTAATGATTGTCCTTCCCTCCTCTCCACAGCTACAAATGAGCTGATTGAGATGAGGGAGTCCTAATTTAAGCACCTGGGTTACTCCTTCTCCCTGACTTAGAAATGAAGTGACTAACATGGATTCCTAAAGCAGAGACCTGAAGTGAGGAGGAAACAGACCCTTGTAAGAAATTGTAAGCCAAGTTCATTTCTAACTGTGAAGAGAGGACAACAGCAGTACCAAAGGGTGGTTTAATTCTCTAGTCACCATCCCTGGAAGTGTTCAAAAACGGAGTGCATGTGGCACTTTGTAAGATGCTTTAGTGGGCGTGGTGGTGTTTGGTTGAAGGTTGGACTTGATGATCTTGGGAGTCTTTTCCAACCTCACCGATGGTGTGATTCCTGTCTGCCACCGGCGCTTTGAGCTCAGCCTCAGCAGCTGGGGCCGGCTGTGCTACGTGCAGGGCACTGTGTTCCCTCACTGGTCCTGCTCATGGCGCTGGGTAACCCCATGGGTAGGTGCAGGCTGAGGAGCAGCTCTGGACGGACCCGTGGTTCCTGGGGCTGGACGTGCCGGGCACAGCAGCAGTGCCTCTGGGGCGCTGAAGGGTCGCTGCAGACCGGCCTGCACCCACAGCCTGCTCTGGCCGGGCGCTAAACTCTTGTTGCTTGGCACTTGTGGGACTGTATCGGGACAACCGTGTGCAGAATAGCTCTTCCCCCCGCCCCCCAGTAAAGAAACCCCAGAGATGTTACTGGAATGGTGTGAGTCCAGTGGAGCACAAGCAGGTTGATCAGAGAACTGGAGCACATGACACATGAGGAGGAGCGGAGAGAAGACAAAGTCGAGAGGAGGGATCTGCCTGAACTGTCCACTGAGCAGGAGTTAGAGCCGAGTCAGAGCCAGACCTCTCACAACAAGAGGTGTAGGGCATGGCTTAAAGTAAATCTTCACTGCACACAAGGAAATAAATATTCACAGTGAAAACACAAGGGAAGTTGTGGCATCGCAGGGAGGTTGAGACACCCCCATGCTTGAAGATATCCACACTTTCCGAAAGAAGGTCATGAGCCACCTTGTCCAGCTTTGCTTTTAGCAAGGATTGGGCCTCCAGAGGTCCTTCCCAATCTCATTTTCTCCATGGTTTGATTGTACTCTTGCTGTTCTTTTACAAGCGTTTTCCCACAAGGTTTTTTCAGATTTTGATACCTAATTGGTCCCTGAGGTTTGACACAGTGAGGAAACACAAGGCTGTAACGCACTGCCACTATTATATAAAGGAGCTGAAGAGAGAGGAAGTTTATTTGCCAAAAATCAATTGTCAGACTAAGTTAAGGAGAAACAGAATCAGACTCATAATACTTCTTTAGCATCCGGGATTGTTGTGGATATATTGGTAACTATCTGGAGCATTTCGTAGGGTTTGGGTGTAGTTTTCTGAAGAATAGGGGAAGTTCAAAGGGGCATTGACTTGGAAAACCGAGCTTTTAGTCATCAAACTAAAGTAAAAGCTGTTAGCTGTTGCTGACGGAGTTTCTTGGTTTAGAGGACCAGTCTCAACTTCCAGATAATAACTGTCCATCTGCGGTATTGCAATATATGTCCTATATTTCGTATGCTTTGTGAGAGGGAAGTTGTTTTGTATTGGTGTTTTTTGAGAAACAATCATATGCTGATGCAAATAAACTCCTATGTTTTACTGGGAAAAGGGCACTAAGGGGGAAGATTTGATGGGAATAGTGCATTAAAAAGGGTTGTAGCATCCCAGTTTATCGCTGTCTTGTTGTGGAGCATTTGAAGAAAAAAATTTGAGTGTCTTGTTTGATATGGGTTATGAGGTAAATAAGATGGGCTTGCTTTTCCTGGAAATGAGTTGTATTGGTATTTACTTCAGTCATTCAGAAATATCTGAAATGAGTCTGAAATTAATCTAAAACCAGACTGAAATACCCAGATAACCTAATAGAAAAAACCTGGGAAACATGAGTGCAAAACAAGCCGTGTCTCTTTTTCGGGAAAGTAGGGCTGGTGTCGGGAGGAGAATGCAGTTGAAAAACCACAGATGGGACCTGGCCAGACTGCAAGATTAGAATGTGATTGAAGGGCATCAGACAGAGTTTTCAGGTTTCACCTCACAAGGTAATGGGATGGTAGTATAGTGCAGTAGTGCCATAGACACGGTGCACTGGCCAGAGTCGTATCTGAGCTTGGGGTGGGGTGTTGAAACATGAAGGGATGCGTGGACATGGGGGCTCTGAAGAAGAAATAATGTCCATCAGCATCAGAGTTGATCACTGGAGCTGTAGAGCTGAGGGTAAAGAAACACAATTTCCCCACAGTTTTTCCCCCCTCCTCTCACACCGGTGCTTGCTGTAGCATCCAACTATTGCTCTGCATTTTGCCTTCTCTCAGTATCAGCCAGACATCCTTAACGTTGTAGCATTGCTGTCTTTCTGTCTGGCCTCTTCTCTGTAAAGTCTCTACCTCTCTCTCTTTCCCTTTTGACTGCTGAAAGTTTCTCCTTTGCAATATTAATGTGTGCTTGAACCAATCTAATTTGCTTCAGAGTCGGTCTATAGTGTGATTGCATTCCTCTGTGACAGGTCTCTGGACACAGGTGAAGTACTCACTCTGGGCATTTGGCTTTTCCCAGCATTGCTGGAGGGTGGATGTTGTCAGATCATTCAGACAGACATTTGTCCCAGGGCCTTTAACTGCTTCTGCACCTCTCTCAAGTACGCTGGGAGGGAGCTGTAGGAATCATTCTGACTGGAGTGAGGACTCAGTCTTACAGATGGAGACTTGGGACTCCTTTTACATGACCAGGATTTTTAATATGTGGTTACTGTGGCTGCTTCAGTCTTTTACAAGAGGCTTGTTGCTGGTGTTGCCCTGTAGTGTTAGCAAAGCCAAACCGACACATGTTCAGTTGTTTTTCAGCAGTTCCCAAAACAGGTCTTTTCTTTTTCTGCCAGCAGTGATGTCTCAATGAACTTCACAACTGTAGTGGAATTCGTCCTCTTGGGACTGGCTAACAGCCGCCATTTGGAGATCACCCTCTTTCTGTTTCTTGTCACTGCCTATCTCTTGATCCTGCTTGGAAACTTTTCTGTCATCAGCATCACTCTTATGAATAATTTCCTGCAGACCCCGATGTATTACTTCCTCAGGAATTTTGCCCTTTTGGAAATCACTTTCACTTCCACATTCATGCCCAGCACCCTGTACAGCCTCCTGACAGAGAGGAAGACAATTTCCCGGACTGGTTGTTTCCTTCAGATGATGTTTTTCTACTACTTGGGCACCTGCACGCTTTTCCACATGGCAGTGATGTCCGTGGATCGCTACGTTGCCATTTGCCACCCTCTGCATTACACTGCTATCATGAACAACAGATTTTGCCTGCAGCTGATCCTGAGCTGCTGGGCAGTGAGTTTCCTCCTGATGTTTCCTCCCACCATTATGACTGTCCAGTTGCCGTTCTGTGGTCCCAATGTCATGAACCACTTTTACTGTGATGCCTCCCTGTTGTTGCAACTGTCCTGCACAGACACAAGGTTCATCGAAGAACTGATGTTTGTCATACTCATTATCATCCTCCCTGGTACCTTAATGGTAACTGCTGTTTCTTATGGCTGCATTATTGTCACCATCTTGCACATACCATCTTCTACAGGTAGGAGGAAGGCATTTTCCACTTGCTCAGCTCACCTCATAGTGGTGATGGTGTTTTACAGCACGTGTATTTCCAGGTACATCCGCCGGGCACAGCGAGGTGGGCAGGACTCTGACAAAGTTCTTTCTTTATTCTTCTCTGTGCTGACTCAGACGCTTAACCCCTACATCTACACGCTCAGGAACAAGCAAGTCAAGCAAGCTTTAAAGGAGAGCATTCTGAACTTTTCTGGCTCCCTGAGGCAGCTGTGAATGGCGGAGTATCCCATCCAAGCAACTGCATTGTTTCTCAGATGCAACATCTGTACTGTGAATTAAAGATGCTGATTTCAAGTGGTTTATGTTTTCTAGATGTTATTTAACTCCTTCTGTTAGCAACAAAAATATGCCAACACTGACAGGATTTTCTAGTCTTCTGTTACCCAGCTTCAGCTTTGCCCCAGTGTTTCCCCCCTTGCTGGGATGTGTTAGCCGTAGCGAACAACCAAATTCCCACTCACACCTTCCACCCCACAGTGGGGCAGGGCAGAGGCAGAAAAGAGGAAGAACAGAACCAGAACTCTTGTAGGCTGAGATAAAGACAAGAGAGATGGTTTGCCAATTTCTACCAGGAGTGAAACATACTGGGTTTGGGGAAAACTAATGTAATTTACTGTCAACTAAAATAGTTTAGATTGTGAGAAACGAAATTAAATACTAAACATCTCTACTTCCCCCTTTTCTGTGCTCAAGTTCATTCATTCATTCCAGACTGCTCCACCACGGTCCCCAGCAGTGCAGGGTGGGTGGGGAAGGTTATGGCCAAAGCTTTGCATTTCCCCTCTGCTGCTTCTTTCCTCTCACACTTTTCCTCTACTCCACTGTGGGTTCTCTTCTACGGAGAACACACTGAGCTACCATGCTACGAAGCAAGTACAGAAATACCATTCTTATTACTATTTTCATTTTTAGAACTTCAGCTCCCACAAAGCTATGTCTGCAATCACTGCCATACGCACTATAACCATCAACAAAATTCCTGGTCCTCCCTCTAATTCAGTATAGGATAATCCTTGATCCCAAGGACAGTTCGTGGAACATTTTGTGTCAGTCTTATCTGTAAAGGCATTTCCAGGTTTGGGGCTGGCTTTGGAATCCAGGAATCTCCACCAATAATTTTCACAGCCATGTGGATAGTCAGGAGAGCTTGGAATGGTTCTTTCTGCTTTTGCTTGAGTGGCTCTTCACTCCAAGTCTGGACATATACCCAATCTCCTGGGCAGTGAGAGCGTGGTTGACCAACCAAGGTCACTGGTGATGCTAAAACAATAAACCTGTGCAAGAATGAGTGTTTTTTCCCAAAGTTTCCCATATTCCCTCAAATTGCAACTCCTTGCTGTGTGTCTTTCCCTGGGTATAGTTACAGCCTGACATAATCTCCCAGAGAGGATTTCATACGGGATTACCTTCTCCTTGGAGCTTGGCTGAATTCTAATTCTCAGCAATGCCAGGGGAAGAGCCTGAGGCCACTCAAGGGGTGCTTCCTGACAAATTTGGCCAGTGGTCTTGTTGAACCTCGTGCCGTTGGTCCTTTGGACGCTGGCTGTTCCCACTGACTGTGGTATTGGTGTGTCCAGGTGTGAGTGTCTGCACAGATGCTACTTGTGTGTGCAAAAATATTTAATGTAACAAGTGACACCAGGGCCCTGAAGATCACTTGTTCCTAAATGAATAATAGACAACAAACTGCCAATCCCCGCCCCCACCAGAAAGCCAACCTACAAAAATAATAAGAGACTGGAGAGAAGAGAGAGAGGGAAAGAAGAGAAATGTATAATTATCATAACTAACACTGCATTGAAATAAAAGAAATTTAAAACATTTCCTCTCAGGACTTCCTTCAGTACCTGTTATATTTTCTAGTTTGTTCTGGCTTTATCCCCGGCTGGCAACTAAGCACCACACAGCCCCTCGCTCACTCCCCCAGGGTGGGATGGGAGAATTGGGGAAAGGTGAAACAGGGCTTGAGTTAAGAACAGTTTAATAATTGAAATAAAGTAAAATATAATACTAACAATTATAATAATGAAACTGAAAGGGAGGAATAAAACCCAAAAGAATCAAGGGATGCACAGCACAGTTCCTCTCCTGACCAATGCCCAGCCCATCTCTGAGCAGTGACTGGTGCCTTACAGACTGTGATTCATTTCTTCTCGACTTGATACATGGCAAGTGGGGAATGTAGAAATAAAACAGTCATCGCAATATTTCTGAGCCTGGAATTTGGGAATATCCCAGAAATGCAATCTTTTCTCTTCCTCCTTTCCTTGTTGATCCCCATCATCACTGTGATTGGCAATATCCTCATTTTTGTGTTGGTGGTGGCTGATAGGCACCTCCACAAATCCACATGCTGCGCCCTGTGCAGTCTGTCCTGCTTGGAGACCTGCTACAGCTCCACCATCCTGCCCAGGATATTGCACAGCTTTCTGAATGGGGACAAGAGCATTTCCATTGGCAGCTGCATCTCACAATTTCATTCTTTTGGTTCCACAGCAGTCACTGAGGGTTTTCTCTTACCGGTGATGTCCTATGATTGGTATTTAGCAGTATCAAACCCCTTCAGTCCAGACATGTCATGAACAGCAGACACTGCCTGCAGCTTGTAGCTTGGTCTTCAGTGAGTGGATTCCTTGTCATGGCCATAAGCTGCTTTCTGGTTTCACAACGTTCCTTCTGTGGTCAATTTATCAATAATTTCTTTTGTGATTTCACTCCATTTCAGCCTGACCAAAATGTTGGTGTTCATCCTCTCCTCAGTATGCACGGTACTCCCTTTCCTACAAACCCTTGTTTCCAGCACGTCTATCATCACCACTGTCCTCAGAATGTCTTCAATCACTGGGATGCAAAACACTTTTTCCACCTGCTTTTGCCACCTCATTGTTATTACTCGTTTTGTATGGAAGCTTAAAAAGTGTCCTACCAAAAACTGGGACTCTCAGAGCACTGAATAAAGTCTTCTCAGTTTTTACAGTGTTGCCGCTCCACTACTCATCTACAGTCTGAGAAAGAGAAGCAAAGGATGCTGTGAGCACAGTAGTCAGGAAATGTGAATATTTCCTAAAGGTTAGGAAGCTGTAACCATTTTTCCCCTGGAAGACTATGAAAGAAAGTAATGTATTTGAGGAAAGCTTCTCATTAAATTTTTAGCCCTCAGATCCTGTGACATTTACCCTTGACTTTTTGTTATCAAATTGGCTAATCTAATTGACTTTAACTGCCCAAGTGAGGATGAGTGGAAAAGGGCTCTCTCTTTATGAATTGCACCAGTTGCCTGGGTGTCTAGTTCAGATTTCACCTAAGCAGTGATTCCCCAAATCAGCTGACTGCAATCCCACTCCTCTGAACGGTGTCACATTTCACTTTACCAGAGTTGTTAAGGACAGCTGAATCTTAGATTCATAATTTAGATTTAAGGAATAATTTTTTTAGACAGCTAAAGGTAGGTCAGAGGAATGAATTGAATTCAGAGGGAACAATTCAATCTCTGGTTTAGAGTAACTATACCAACAGGACTGTAATTGTCTCAGTGGATGTGAATGCTACACAGTTGATTGCATAGCTGCAAGTGTGAATATTTTTAAAAAAATTAAATTACATGCTGGTAACTCTTAACTGGTTCCACACTTTTAGACATTTCATATTTATATTTGTTTGTCATTGTCATCTCAGCAGTTTTCAGCCATTTATGTGAACTTCAAAACTTTTCTTTTCTAGACCAAACACTGATGGCAAATGTAAACATGAGTTCTACAGACATGCCTTGCCCAGCATCCTCTCACAAGGTTTATTTCACTGAGCAGAGAAGGATGTGCTAAAGCTCTAATGGAACAGAGGACAGGCCCTGAGGTGCAACATTTAAACCTCTATGTTTGAATGCAGGGCTGACCCAGATCGGGGTGGAAGGAGGGAGCTGGGAGTTAGGATGGCTGTGGGTCCTGAACGTGTGGGCGGCGTGTGTTGCAGTCACTGCGTTGCTGTCACTGTGTGTGTTACTGTCACTGTGTGTGTTGCAGTCACAGTGTTGCTGTCACTGTGCATTGCAGTGACAGTGCCTGGGCTGGGCACTGTAGCTGAAGCCTGGAGAGCAGGGTCTGTGCATCTCCCAGTGGTTTGGAAGAGCAGGCTTGGAGAGGTGGGTCCGTGGCATTTCCTTCCCACCCACCGTGTGTGTGGATTGCTGACAGAAAGCACCATCCTGGCGCTACCTGGGCACTGCTGTTTGACTTCTGTGAGGGAAGGCTCATACAGGAGAAGTTTGAGGCTTCCTGAGCTGTCTGTAATCACAGTCTGTGAGTTAATGCTCTAATGAGCCCCAGCGGGAACACTTTGTCCAACTCCGTTTCTGGTCTCGCACCTCGCACTGGGCTCTATTAAAGCTCCAAGTAAAGTTTGTTTCTGTTTCTGCCTGTCGTTTCCTCAAGGCACCTTGCCAGATCCTGCCACAGCTACAGGGAGGTGGCACCACGGTCCTGCAGGGGCTCATTAAAATGCTGACAGCCATAATGAGCTCCACGGTTGTTCCTCCGCCGCTCCCCGCAGCGCTGCAAGCATTGTGTGGTTAATTAGGGAGCTCCCAGCTGGGTTTCAGTGAATACCTACAGCGTAATTTCTGTTTGTCTTTTGTTCTAATTATGTGTGACAGGGAGAATGGAAATGGAAACATTTTGAAAGGGAGTTGGTCGGGCTTATACCCTGGTGGGAATCAGGCAGAGAGAGGAAAAGTAACTTTGTCATCAAGCAGGAGAGGCCAGAGTCAAAGTCTGATCCGTGTGATGGCAATAAGCAAATTCTTACTCCAGTCTCTTCTCCCGTTACTGCAACCCACAGCAGTGCTAAAGGCTTTGTTTGCAAAACCTTTCCCTGCTCTAATTAGCGCTTCCTTTACCTGCTGTACTAATTATACACGGAAACAGAAGGAATATTCATCAACACTGCAAAAGGCTTTTAAGACCTTTTCTAATGATTGAAAGAAAAATAATCTTAACAAAAAGTCATATCTTTTACTCTGATCCCCCTGAACTCCAGTTTTCTCAGGAGATGAACCCTGAAAAGAACTGGCTCAGGGGGGAGATGGGCAGGCGGTAGAATTTTTCAGGCACAATTAGACTAAGAAATATTTAAACAATAAATTCGGGAAAACTGAATATCTACCTGGAGATGATGATGAGTCATGTCACTCAGATGTCAGTGCTGGGGCCTGCTGCAATACTACAAGGGTAATAGTTTTAAATTAAAAGACAGTAGATTAGCCTCTTAGTTATTAGATTAGATATAAGAAAGAAATTTTTTATGATGAAGGTGTCAAAACAATTATATGGGCTGCCCAGAGTGATATTAGATGCCCCATTCCTGGAAACATTCAAGGTCAGGTTGGATGGGGCTCTGAGCAGCTTGCTCTAGCAGACGGTGTCCCTGCTCATTGCATAGGGGCTGAGTCAAATGATTGTTCTGCCAGATTGTTCTAGGATTCTGTGAGTGTTTCCAGTAGCTTGAGGGAGGTGAATCTTCCCTGCTGCTCAGTACTAGGGAGGGGGCACCTGGAGTACCGTGGGCAGTTCTGAGCCCCCCAGTAAAAGAGAGACACAAATATACAGGGGAGAGTTCAGCAAAGTGGCATGGAGATGATGAAGGGACTGGAGCGTCTCTTCTATGGGCAACGGCTGATAGAGCTGTGAGTTTTTACCCTGGAAAAAGCAGGCTGTGATGGGTTATTATCCATGGATATAAATATCTGAAGGTAGGATGTAAGTGGGAGACGTGCACGTTCTTCTCACAGTGGTGTGCAGTGACAGGGCAAGAGCTAATGGGTGCAAACTGAGACATGAGAGGGTCTGTCTGAGCATCAGGAAACACATTTTCCTGTGAGGGTGACCAAGCACTGGTACAGGCTGACCAGGGAGGTNCAGGTTGGATGGGGCTCTGAGCAGCTTGCTCTAGCAGACGGTGTCCCTGCTCATTGCATAGGGGCTGAGTCAAATGATTGTTCTGCCAGATTGTTCTAGGATTCTGTGAGTGTTTCCAGTAGCTTGAGGGAGGTGAATCTTCCCTGCTGCTCAGTACTAGGGAGGGGGCACCTGGAGTACCGTGGGCAGTTCTGAGCCCCCCAGTAAAAGAGAGACACAAATATACAGGGGAGAGTTCAGCAAAGTGGCATGGAGATGATGAAGGGACTGGAGCGTCTCTTCTATGGGCAACGGCTGATAGAGCTGTGAGTTTTTACCCTGGAAAAAGCAGGCTGTGATGGGTTATTATCCATGGATATAAATATCTGAAGGTAGGATGTAAGTGGGAGACGTGCACGTTCTTCTCACAGTGGTGTGCAGTGACAGGGCAAGAGCTAATGGGTGCAAACTGAGACATGAGAGGGTCTGTCTGAGCATCAGGAAACACATTTTCCTGTGAGGGTGACCAAGCACTGGTACAGGCTGACCAGGGAGGTTGTGGTGTCTCCATGCTTGGAGATGTCCCAAAAACACCTGGAATTGGTCCTGAGCAAATGGTGCTTTAGGTGGATCACATGAGAGCTGAAGGTCCCTTCCCACCTCGACCATTTTGTGTGACTCTAGGGTAATGTCAGTGTGCAACAGAGTAGAAAACGGCTCTAATTCCTGCTCTGGTGACCATCTGCACGCAAGGTTTCCTGTCCATGACTCATAGTTGAGTGGAAGGCTAAGCTGCTTTCACCACAAAGGCTTGGGTGATGCAACCAGAGCAGGAAAGGGAGGTGGTGTTGAGCAGGGATGTGGTGTTCAGCAGGGCGGCCTCCGTGAGAACAGAGCAGGGGCTGCCTTCGTGCTGCTCTTAACACCAGACACAGACAGTTCCAGAGGCCTTGGCTGTGGACCCACCTCGGACCAGGGCTAAGCCAGTCAATCAAACTGGTGGTGCCTCTCCAAAAAGTGTATTTTTTAAAGAGCAAAATGCTGCATGGCAGTGAGGAGTGAAGTAAAAAGTAAAGGTGTGAGAAAGAATCCTGTGAACAGCGAATCACAGAAGGAGAGGGGAGTGCTCCAGGTGCCAGAACAGATATTAGCCTGCTGTCCTTGGAGATTCCCGTGGAGCAGCAATCCCCGTGCAGCCTGTGGAGAGGACCCCTCTGCAAGAGATACCCACACTGCAGCCAGTGGATGAGACCATGGTAGAGCAGGTGGAAATGCCTTGAAGGAACTGTGACTTGTGGAGAGCTCAAGCTGAAGCAGGCTTACCCTGCAGGACTGTAACAGCCCTCCTGAAACGGGATCTTAAAATATGCCCCATCTACCCAGGCAGTTCCATCTGGAGATTTCTCCTCCTTCCTGAATGCAGCCCAGAATGAGCTTAAGAGCATGTCCAAGAGGAGGAGCCAAGTGCGGGAAGCTAAGTTAGCACTGAAGTCCTGCAACTGCTTACCCAAATGCCCAGTGGAGTGGGACCCAGAGGGCTTTAGGAGCTCGTTTGCTGCTCGGGGAGAAGTTTCTCCTTGTTTTTCCTCCTGCAAAACAACACTGACATCAGTAAAGCTCATTTCTGCTCAAAACTTTGGCTTGTGATTCTTGGGCTTGAGAACTGACAGTGTCCTGAGCTGCACTAGCAGAACCAAAGCCTGTGGAGGGAAGCGTTTGTTGCCTTTTAGGCAGCGCTGGTTAGACAGGCTCTGGAATAGTGCATCCAGTTTGGGGTCCTCCAGGATGAGAAAGGCTTAGATGAGTCTGATGGAGGTGACCAAGATGACCAAGGTGCTGGAAGAGCACAGTGCATTTGGTGGGACACGGGGAATGGGGGAGCTTCTTGGAGAACAGGAGGCTGAGTGGGACCTTGCGGCAGCTCTCCAGTCCTGACAGACAGACCACTGAGAAGGCAAACACAGGCCCTGCAGAGGGGTACCTGAGAGGGGCACACAGCAATGGTCACAGATTGAGAAAGCAGAGGTTCTAACTGATTTTCAGGCAATTGGACAATGGCTCTGACAGGAATGGTGCATTGAGAGTGCTCGTGGAAGTCAGGTTGGTACTAGAAACCCACATGAGTTCCCCTTGGATGTGGAGATACTTCTGTTTGTGAAACGGTGGGTAAATGTTTTATACAGGCCGTTGTCTCTGCCTGCTGGCTTGACTGCAAGAGGCTGATGGAGACCAGGGGGAGCATTTGCAGCATTTGGGGAATGAGACCTTTACTGCATGTCCCACCTACAATCTCACT
>VYZQ01012060.1:0-43695 GCA_013400655.1 Mystacornis crossleyi | reverse complement strand
ACACACACACACACACACTAACTCCCTTTCCATTTCCCTTCAGCTCCAAGGGCACTGTACATGTGCATCGTTGTCCGTGGTTTCGCTGTGGCTGCTTTTGGAGCTGGAGCTGCAGCTCAGAGGGTGCTAATCCAGTCGCTCCATGCTGCAAATCACACCCCTCCGTGGAGCTTGAGGGCTGTTCTGCAGAATCTCTCCCTCGAATCAGGGCTGGCTGGAGTCAGCTGGAAGCTGAAAGGCAGCGCTTTGGGTTGGGGCTTCCTCTGCATCTGCCATGGCAGCAGCAAAAGCCAGAGGAGCTGATCACCTCCTGATTGCCGGGAGATATGCTCGGAAATGGTGGATGTCAGGTATTTCCAAAGCATCAGAGATCTGGCATGCAGAGGTTGCTCCTATTCTGTTTCCCTGAGCTCAATTGCACTGAACTTTAGCTCCTGGTGTAGATTGGTATAACTGGATAATTTTTTTTTAGCGAAGATTGTCCAGCTAAATGCGTCAAGGCCTGTTATTTTTTACCAAGGTCCATTTAGCAGCATGTAGTGCATTAGCTCTGGGTCTGCTGGGTCAGCTGAGCAATAAAGCCTCCTTCCCACCTGGGATCTGCCTTGTGCTGTTCCCAAAGAATGAAACGGAGGGTAAGAAAATGAAAAGAACTGCAGAAACATAAAATAACTTTCTCTTAAGGTCTTTATGAAGGAGTATAATCGTTCTGAGCTGAACGATGGTTGCTCCACCAAGTTCCCAAAGATTCAGATATGCTTTACATAAATCTCTATGATTTGTGTCAGAACTGCTTGGTGCTTATAATCAGGACTTTTTGAGTCCGAGTCCTTGAAGGGTGCCTTACAGAGGAACTTGGCAGAGAACCAATGTCTGGGCACCGTGCCGAGTTGTTGGAACGTGTACCTGGGCCCTTTCCCAGAGGTGGCTCATGTCAGAGCTGGGAGAGAAGCCACCAGAAGTGAAGGGCTACCTACATGGAGTCCAGGCAGAGATAAGAAACAGCCTGTTTGTGTCTCCATTTCTTAAAATGGTGTGGGACTGATTCTCCCTTTGTTTACATGTGCTTCACAGCAGTCCGTGATTGAAATCAATATCCTCCATTGACTTTGATGGATTTGCACCGGGTGAGGAGGGAGATTCTGGCCCTGTGCAGCCTGCCTATGTGTTATCTTCTCTCTCTAGGAGACAAATCTGTGAGAGAATGGCTTACCAGCCCCCCAGTGGCAGGGCTTTTTGAGCTGGTCCTACCTGATGCACGTGCTCTACTCTGATCTGGTACATTGGGTAACTCATCAGCATGTTTGCTTCCCATCCAGGCTGCGATTGACTGCCTGGCACGAAAGGTTCTCTGCTTGGTACTTATATGTCGTGGTGACAAGACTTCCAGTGTAAATTGTAAGCTTTGTTTATTTGATTTTAATTGTGGCAGAGCAGCGGAGCTGTGCAGCATTTATTCACAAGAGTTGTTTCAGCAGTGTCGAGGAAGAAATGAATGGATCACATTGACTAAGTGAGAACTTTGCTACCTTTTTGTGGACAACTTATGTAGAAAGAAAAGAGACAATTCTTTGGCATAAATTAGTTGTTACGGCAAATGACTCAGCCACTGCTGAAAAATGTCATTGTTGTTATCATTTATAAAGCGCTGTTGATGCAAATGAGGCTTTAGAAGCTTATGAAAATTAAGGCCATATCTACAAAGAACCCAGGATCAGACCCAAATCAGGATACCCTAGAAACAGATCTAAAATAAGTCAGTTTTGAAACAGGGCTTGAACAGCAAGAGGGGCAAAAAAAAGAGAAGAAAAAGAGAGAAGAAATGCCATGATGTGAAAAAGCAAAGGGAGGGAAGAGCTGGTGATGGAGAGGTGCAGGAAAGGACCTGCCTTTAGGGAAAACAAGGTCACATGTGAGGGGGAGAAGAAAAATTTATAGAAAATTGATATTGGTTCTTTTCTAGGCTAGAAGAGGAATCTTCCAATAAAGAGGATAGCAAAAGTAAAAGGGGAAATGTCTATAATTTTGCTCTATTCCACCAGCAAGCTACATGTTGTTTGTGAATTAATAGTCCAGGTTTAGGAAAACCACTAGAAATACAGCAAGAAAGAATGCTTGCTATTCGGGAGTTTGAAAGATGGGAATTAATTGAAATTAATTAATTTAACAGTTGAAATTGACCTGGTGTAAATGATCCAGCCTTAGTAGTTTTGGATTTTGCTCTAACTTAAGTACTGGCACTGCTCATGGTTTACTCTGTTTGGAGTTTGATTCATCCATTTTCCTCCCACTGTAGTCATCTGTGTCCAATCATGTGCATCCAGGTTTCAAGAGTATTAGCAAACCATGGTTTTGAAGATGGTGGTTGTGATGGGAATTTGAAATGCAGAATTTGCAGTGTCACTGAACCCATCTCTTCTTCGTCTGATGCCCAGGACTGATTTAGAAATGAGACAGTAATTGGAAAATTAGATTCATGAAATGTACTCATACAACTTCCCGATATCTGCTCACGTGATTGAAAAGTGGTGGTTATTCAAAACAAGGGGTTTTTGTTGCACACAGTCTATTACCAGCTCCATATGCTCTACCTGGGATTTGGAGGTTGAGTCGGGGTCTTTTTGCCTTGACCTTGCCATAAAATAGAGAGACTCTGCAATATGAGAGTAAAAGATGGGAGAACAGTCATTGAATCGGTGATCTAAGTGGAAAAGTTGTGGCTTTTCCAGGCTCTGTCACAAGGGCCAGTGCAGCAGTGACCCATCAGGGCATGGTAGATTGATGTATGAGAAAAGCAGAATTAATCTTATTCCCTCCTCTTCTTCCCTTATATCTCATGGCTGTGTTGGGTTCACTAGCTAACTAGAATGTGTTTGTGTTGAGAAGAACAGACGTGACCAAGGACACGTGGGAGCAGTGACAGAGAGGAAGAAGTTTCTGGTTTCAGACAGCCACTTTTCTGACTAAATTCACTTTAAGCACAGATCAAGTGAGCTGTCCTGCAAAAGGTTCAGAGGTGGTTAGGTCAAGATCCCTTTGCAGATCCAAAGCTGCCACTCTTCTGCCTTGGCGCTTCCAGAGAAAGGGAAACTTCCTGCTTTGGAGGCCATGTGTGAAAGTGGGTGCAGTGTCCCAGACTTACTGTTGTTAATGCTCTAACTTACCCACATTCTGACATCACTGAGCTAAAGTCATGGGCCATTTCCAACCAGCTGCAGGTCAGGTGCTTTCTGATGTGGTTAATGGGCTCTTCAGAACAACAGTGAAGGCAAAAGTTTGAAAACACCTTCTCTGTGTGTTAAATCTTGATGGACAAGAAGGAAGGTGGAGATCTGCCTAACTTTTCTTCTCTGTCATGAAGAAACATGATGATCTCAAAACAAGGACTGGAAGATGTTTTGTTGTAAAGTGGAATTACTTCAGTGTCAGGCACTCACATCCTACCTGTAGGTACAGCATGGCTTCGAATGAGTTTGCATCATGCTGTCAATTCTGCTTATTTTCTTGTCAGGTCTGGCTGTGGCTTCTGCATAGGATCTTCTTATGAATTGTCTCGTTGTCTTGTTTTTATAAGTTAATGGTACACGGGGAGGAAAAAAATAAAACGAGTGGTGCTTAGGGAGAGGCAGTTTGCATACACCTTGTCTACAGGGCTGACTGCAACACAGCCGAGACAGATTAGCACAGCACTGCCTGCTTAAAACAAATAAACACCAGCTGTTTATCAGACAGGGCTCGGCTTCCTCCAGGAGGAGGTAAACAGATTTATGCAGATGAACCTCTGAGGTGCCCTTGCAGCACAGCATCTTTCATGGCTATTTGGCCTTGCTCGTGAGTTACGGCCGGGACGGGCGAGCGCAGAGGTGCGAGGTGAGCACAGTAACGCCGCTGGCCGCACCGTGCCACGGGGGTTTGTCACTGCTTTATGGTTAAAGCCAGTCTTTTATAGTGGGCTACAATTAATCATAGTGCTGATCTCGCCGTGAAGGGAAAAATCTGATGTAAACTTCACTATGTTAGGCCTCTAGCATGTGAAAAAGCAATTTATTATATCCCAGTTATTATTCCATTTGTGCCTAAAATACTATGAAGTAAAATTTATGGCTATTTGAGGTTGAGAGAAATTGTGATCAGCAAATGTACTTTTCTGATTCTACATTAAGATTGTCTGGTTGCTGTCAAACTACTTAACTTCATGACCCTTTTATTTTTATAACCACCCAAGTTTACTTTAAATCCAGCAGTGCTACAGGAGTACACTACTGCAAGAAGATTGCTTCTCCCTCAATTCAACTCTGTCTGCCACAATATCACATTTAATTCTTCATATAATTTTTCCCTGAAACTTCTCAGGTGACTCTTAACAACTCACTGTAAAATCTGGTCTCGAAGACAGATGGGATATTATTTTAATAATGTAGACATAATTACACTTTGGATGCCAGCCCTCAGAAATGTCTGATCATTTATTAAGATGTTGCTGGGAGGAAAAATTTGGAGCTGAACGTTTTGGGCAAGACCCTGGAGAGTTCGGAAAGAGAGGTTTACCTCAGTTCTCATGGTGTTACTCCTCAGAAGTGTAAAAATCCTTAAATAGTATTGCTGGCTTTTCTGAGACTGTTTCCCTTTTGACTTCATCTTACACCAAACAGGACAATCTGATTGCAGTTGCTACATTTCTGAGTTTTTTTAAATGTCCTTGGGCTACTCTTACTACAAGATCATTCCTCACAGCTTTCTTGGTTGCTGCTGTTAGGGAGACCAAGAATGCAAATATGTGTTTTGTCAATACAGTAAGACCAAGGTAATGCAGTGGTGAGTGCTATAGAAATGCTTGCCAAGACAAAGAGGATAAACTCCTTTTCCTCTACTCTATTAAGTAAATTGGTGTCATTTGAGCTTTTCTTGTATTAGGACTTTCCTCACCCAAGTGCGTCACTTTACATTTCAGCACGTTATATCTCAGATTTCTCAAGGTACTCCTTAAATGCTCAGCTAAACCAGGTGGAGCAGGCAAAGTCCACATGTGGTTTGTTCTCCCTGGCTGTCACTGCAGGTTTAAAACCAAAGTCATTTCGGATGTGCCTACCAACCTGTGCCTTAATGTTGATATTAATATCGGCAAGAAACAGTTTTCAGTCTATTGAACAATTAAGAAAGGTCAGTGGGAATTCCCAGAGAGGTGTCTTTCATTACAAGGCCCATTGCTTGTGCAATCTCGCAGCATCCATCTTCCCAAGCAAGCCGAGGGCCCAGAGATGGCAGCTCCACAAACCTGCCTCTGAGCTCCTAATTAAAAAGCTTAATTGCATGAAAGCCATTAGGATGCTTGTCTTCCCTTGGACTTTTGATGCATTAAAGGGTTGTGGGGCACGTGACCCCTCAGGTTGATGCAGGTGCCTGCTCAGGGTGGCAGGAGCTGGTGGCAGATTTTGATCAGTGTCAGTGATGTGTCTCTGCAGCCAGCCTGAAACCCAGAGTTAGTCACTTCCACCTCCTCCATCTGCAGTGCCCCAAGGGAAATGCACCTCATCTAAGGGGTGCATACCTTTACAGTTCCTGTGGCACAAGGAAGAGATGGAAAAGGCTCAGAAGTGGTCCAGTTTGTGAGCAAACAGATTCAGGGTTATGAACGTCCCAGGGTGGTGGAAAGAGGGCACTGTCCCACATAATGTCTCTGCTTGAGGAGACCTCTCACACATCAGCTTTTGCTCACTGAGCACTGGAGAAGAGCGCCCAGTTCTCCACTGCCCTGCCATGACCATCAGGCTGAAGCTGGGAGTGGCCTGTGCTGCCACAGTTCTCAAGGGAGATGGAAATCTCCACTGAATGACAGTTTATAGAGATGAAGTTTTGGATGCTGTGCCTCCGGAAAATGCTGTGGTGGCTGTGCATCTCTAACTGCTTCCACAGTTCACTCCAGGCATTTAAAAAAACCCCTTTTTGTACTGCTGAGGAGTTGTAGGGATGCTGTGATGCCAGAAGGGTGCTTAGAGGTTTGGCAGCTGTGCCTTAGGGCTGTCCTCAGAAGAAGGCAAGTTCTCCCAGCCACCAGTGGCATTTAATCATGACACAGGGTCAATGGATATCCCATAGTCACTTGCCTGCCCCTGTAGGTGCCTGGTATCTGGGCAGATTTAACCCTTAGGATGACCTGTTAGCTGAGCAAACCAATTTTCACTGGCCTCTGTAGCTCTGGTAAATTAAAAGCTACTGCTCTTCTGATTCTTCCTGAATCCTCGGCTGCTATTCTCTGTCAGTCCTCGCTGTCCTAAATGTCACTGGAAAGGATCATTGAAACTAATGGGTTCGGTTCATCTGCTGTGCCAGTGATGGTATCCTGGGATGACCTTTCTGAGGGAACAGTCGTGCAGGGAAGGCTGCAGGGACAGGGTCCTGCTGCAGGGCAGTACTCGGCACTTCCAGCCAGTTCCTGCTAATGCCCTAAGGAGCATGGGGGTCACTGCTCCTCCTCATCCTGGGAATGCTTTGACTTGCCAAGCTGCAGCCTCAAAAAATCTGTCGTGTTTGAGTTTAAACTAATCCCAGCTGAAATGCAAAACTCAACAGGACCTTCTAATCTCACCTGGCCTTTCATCGGAAGGATGTGACCTTTGCTACACCTCACAGGAGATGGATTATTTCCAGGATCATTCCAAAGAGATTAATGTCTTTGTAGCAGAATTTGCCCTGAAGGCTCCTCTCCCTGAGGACAAGCTTGCCATGAGCTTGTCATGAGAACTGATAAACCTCAAGTGCTTTCCTCGCAGATGTTTTGCATGAGACTAACTCCATCCCAGAGATGGCTGCGTTCTGTGGGTGGGTAAAAAGATCCCCGTAGATATTTTTGCGAAGCAATTTCAGTTCCCTTGCAGCTTGCAAGAAAATTGAATTAGTTGTTTTCCATTCCCTGAATTAACCCTGATTCATTCTTCCCTCAACCCTCTCCCTCTTCCTCCCCTCCCTCCAACAGATGTCCAGCATATTAAGAGGAGAGACATCGTTTTGAAGAGGGAGCTGGGAGAAGGTGCCTTTGGGAAGGTGTTCTTGGCCGAGTGTTACAACCTCAGCCCCACCAACGACAAAATGCTGGTGGCAGTGAAGGTAAATCCCAAGGGCGAATGGCAGAGAGCAGGGCAGGGACTGGCCAGTGAAGCGAGACTGGGTGAGCCTGCGTGGGAAAGGAAAGCAGGGGAGGGCTGGGGGCCACGGGTGGAGATTTATCTGATGCCGGAGATTGTGGTAAATCCACTTAGTCACACGAAGTTTCAGTGTTTCGCTTCAAGGTTGTCTGTTCTCACCAGCGCCAAAGCCTCCCTTCCTGCTGCCACAGCCAGCAGACAGACAGGGAGGAGAGGCTGGTCTGGAAGCCATGAGCTCCCGTGCAGCTGCAGCAGCGCAGTGTGGATCCTCCTGTGACCTCCCTCCACCAGGCACTGGGGCCCTGCTCCTTTTGGATTTTATCTTTTTGTGTAACATGCAGAAGCTGAAACATAAAAAGGCCTCAGCAAAAATGAGCAATGAAAGCTAAGCATGATGAGCCAATTTTCTGGGATCAATTTGCTGCAAGATGGGCAAAGCAACTTGGCTTGGCTCTACTCAGCTCCTGCTTGCCTAGCCACAGGTTGCTCCTGTTTTGGGAGTTTTAAGCCAACACGAGTTCAGCTTGGCTTGTGCTGTGCTGCTTGCATCCTTGTGATATTCCTCGTGGGAGCTGTGCCCCATCAGTGTGGCTCTGGGCACAGGAGAACGCTCAGTGAGGAACTGTGCTCTCCTCTCAAGTGGCACCAGTTGGCAGAGACACAGTTTAATCCCTTGGATTTAACCGATGCCTCCCAACTCCTTGGAACAAGGTCTGCGTTTGAACCGATGCTCTACAGGGAGAAAGGTTCCAGCACTCTCTCCAAAATGCTGGAGGCATCCAGTTACTTGTGACTTGTTCTAATCACTGGCAGCTCAAGCCTTTTTTTTTAGCTCAAACGTCCCCTTTTGCTCCGGCAGTGAAGTGCAAGATTGCACCTTTCACCTCTGAGACTGGTTAAAGCCGAGGACACGAAGACACCCACATGAATAATTGTTTGATTATAGGGCTGGTACCTGCCTGTCAGTGTCAGCCATCCCTCAGCAAGCGTGGCTTCCGAGTCTCTTCTGAGTTTCATTTGCACGTAGGCAGAAACAGCATCCGAACTTGTTTCTGTTAATTGCTACTCTGAGCTTACATCTCCAGAGTGCCTTTCATCCTGCAAGATCATACAGCTCCAGCTCTGGAGCAGGGCCCTGGAATCTGGCTTCTTGCCAGCTCTGGGAGTGGCAGGGAAAAATATCCCTCTAATTTGGGCCACATTATAAGTCTGAGGGGAAAGAAAAAGAGAAAAAGACAGGAATAAAGGCTTTACATATTAAGTTGAGATTTGGCTGCAATTCCTGAAGATCTCTTGTCCCCAGCTGAGGCTGAGAGCTACCTCCCCAGTCACTGCAGCTCAGGGCAGCAGCAGGACATGCTGGTTAAGGGCAGCTGAGTCCACAGCCCAGAGCCTGCCTCTGCCCTGCTCTCAGGGACTCTCTCCCAGGGCCGAAGGAGGTGGCTGTGTTACTCACTCGCCTAAATGGACTCAGATTTTTAGCAGATCTAAAGGTTGCAGCCCCACAGATAAGCTGAGTTTTGATATGAAGGCATGGACAAGCTTCCTGTTTTATTCAGCTTGCTTCTAAAAGCATCCTAAGAAACTCACAAATACTATATCCAGCAGAGCGTTAAGGTGACAAAGTCAAGTGCTAGAAATGCTGGAGGGGTTGTATTCAGGGCATGTCCTGTGAACACCTATTTTTCGTTTCTCTATGGCTACTCCGTTGTGGTGATCACTCCTGTGCTGGAACCTCCCTAGATGTGAGTGTACCCCTTTTCACAGCCTCCCAGCAAGTTATAGGGATTGTATCATCCCCTTTTGCAGCGGACAGATGCAGAAGCAGGAAAACTGAGCTGAAGAGATCTGCTTTAGGTAGAGAATGGAGTTACCGACCTCTCTTTCCAGCCCGATGGGCAGCAGGTACCTGACTCAGAGCGAGCCCTGCTGCAGCAATGAACACGTGGTGCTTGTGGAGACCTGGCCCTGATGCCACATGCCAAGGGGATTTTCCAGGTAATATTGGAACAACTGGCGCTTCATGATGACAGCTGCAACCTGCAGATGCTCAAGGACTTGCTAAAAGTTATGGAGGAATTGTGTGATGGAGGCACAAAAAAATACATCCCAAACCTTCCTGGGAGAGGCATTCCAGTGGTTTCACTGAGACATCCCTTCTTTATTTGGTCCTGGTCTTCCCGTGTTCTATCCCTTCCAGCTCCTGTTGCCCTCATTTCTAAATGCTTGGCTGTGCAACCTTAGTAATGAGGAGGGAGTTAATAGTGTTTTTTTTGGTGTGTGATATCAACAAACTCGCAGTCTTAACACCTTACAAAAATGATGGTGTGTGAAAGAGAGGAAACCTAAACTCACTGCAGCTTGAAATATTATATGCAACCACAGGAAAAAGGGGGAGAAAAGGGTGATGGGGAAGGGACTATTTTCCTGTAGAAAAATAGAGTGGCATCAACATTATGAAGATACTAAATGGCTAAAAGTAATTGGGTGCCTGAGATAAGGATGGATGCTTTGCCATCTGCACCACGTAACTAACATTCATCTAAATATCTCTAGTCAAGCTGTCCCAAAGGGCAAAGAATTAAAACAGATTTCTGCCACGTGAGTAACAGTTTGGGGGCAGAATCAGATGAGGCCGTGTCCTAAGGCTTGGGGAAAGGCCTCACAGCAGATCTGCTCCAAGGGGAAAAGCACCTTCTCTGGAGGAGTCTCTGCAGCTAGCAGCTCCATGGGCCAGCCCAGCTGCAGTAACAGAGTGCTGGGCCCTGTCCTCCAGGCACAGCTTTCTGATGTTTAACATCCCTTTTTGCCCATGAATTGTAGCCTGCAGCTGCTCAGGCCACTCTGCTGTCTGCATGGGCAGATTCAAGGCACGGGGAAAGGGAGCAGGTATATTTGTGTGTAGGTAAGGGGGAGCTACCCAGTGTTCCCCACCACTAAAGGGGGAGTGGCGCATATCAGACTGACACAGGATAAGTGGAACAAGTTTCCTTGAGTGCTTTTCAGCTCCTGTTAGGCTGCACAGTTAAAGCCAGAATTGGTCCTAAACATTCCTGGCATGTGGAGGATGTGGGGAATGTGACTGAGAACCAGCAACTCAAAACCAGCCTCTTCATTTTCTTAAATGTTTGCAAAGACTGTGCTGATTCTCGTGGCCATTCCATCTTGTCAAATGGTCTGGACTTAAACTTTTTTATCAAGCTCCCTCCCTTGATACCCTGAGATGACAACAAGCTGCTTTCAAACTAACTCTCCAGTGCAACTGCACGATAATGCACAGACAAGCCAGAACCCAACCTTGGAGAATCCTCCCTTCTCATCAGCTGCAGCCACAGCAACATCTTCATGGGAACTCTGCAATGTTGGGCTGGTCCACACCACCTGAAGCCTGCAAGCTGCCTTGCAATGGCAAAGTGGCATTCTCAAGTTGTGGGAGATGAGATATTCTCAATAAGGATACTGATTTTGGCATCAGTCTGCCAGGGAAGCTGTTATAAACAGCAGGGAATAAAAACATGATTTTAAAAATTATGAGAAAAGACTTGACAGTGTCCTTCTTCAGAGGCAGTTTGAAAAATCCACACAATAACTGCACAGCCAGGCAAATCCATCTTCTGAATAAAGGCAGTGTAGTCAGCTATTTCAAAATAAAAGACAGATAGCAAGGACTGTCTGGCTCAGGAATTTAATAATAATGAGATATGAAGCCATTCACCCCTAGGTCACCAGTATAAATTCTACCCAAGCTGGGAATAATTGGAAGCTATTACCCTCTGAGGCATGTTTGCTGCTGCCTAGGAAATGAGTTGGGGAACCCACTGGGACAGTAACTACAGGAACTAAACACTAACGTGATGCCACCAGCCCTCCCAGTACAACTGGGCCAGTGGTTCCTCTCCCCTCCCTTCTTCATCAGCTCCTCTGAGATGCTGTGACCATTTTGTTCTGGCTTTTCCCCCACCCGAGCCCACTCTGTGTGTGTCTGCATCCCTTATTCCAGGCTCTGAAAGACCCCACGCTGGCAGCCCGCAAGGATTTCCAGCGGGAGGCAGAGCTGCTCACCAACCTGCAGCACGAGCACATTGTCAAGTTTTACGGTGTGTGCGGTGACGGCGACCCGCTCATCATGGTCTTCGAGTACATGAAGCACGGTGACCTCAACAAGTTCCTGAGGTACGTGGGGATGAGGGCACAGGAGGTGCTGTGGGGCTGCCCCACAGCCTCGGCCAAACTTGCTCTAGCTCAGTGGTGCACCGATGGCATCATTATGCAGTGGGCTGAGTAGTGAGAGATGGTTGTTCCAAGGGCAGCTGGGAGGAGATGATGGTCCTCACCAGATTTAGGGCTCTATTAGCCCTGTCCCGACATTTCCTCTTAGGTAGTCTCGGGAGCTGTGGGAACCAGGGCTTTCTTCTCCCACCTCAGCAAGTTTGAAGCTGCAGGAAGCGTGGCTGTGATCCTTCCCTGCCCTGTGGGGGTGGAAGGACATGAAGCCACAGCTGTCAGCAGCTCTGAGTCCTGTACACCCACCAAAGCCACGTCCTGCTGAAGCATCCATCACACCCTCAGTCACCGAGCTCCTGCTTCAACAGCACGAGAACCAAAATATTCCTTTGAGAAACTTGCTGGAGTCCTCCTGGGCATTTACTGGTCACTGTAAATGCCCTGTATCCTGGGCATTTACTGGTCACTGGTTCTCATTCCTGCATTCAGAAAAGACCTGAGAAATGCTGGAGGAGTCTCAGGCGGTGCCTATGGGGTCCATCCCTGATCCCTGGTCCCTAACCTGTGACACCAGGCTACCCATGAAGTCAG
Source organism: Mystacornis crossleyi (assembly GCA_013400655.1). Taxonomy (NCBI): domain Eukaryota; kingdom Metazoa; phylum Chordata; class Aves; order Passeriformes; family Timaliidae; genus Mystacornis; species Mystacornis crossleyi. The sequence goes on along the minus strand of VYZQ01012060.1, from coordinate 31,738 downwards.
GCAAGGCCTGAAGAAGTGCTGTAATTACCTTCCCTGTCTCTAGAGAGATGCAAATTACCAGAGCTCCCAGTGCCCCCCTGTCTGCATCCACACCCCCCATCATCATTGAACCATTTCACCAGCCTGAAGCAGATCATTTGTGGGCTCTGTATCCACCAGCAGCAAGGGCCAGGGAGCAGCTGTGGGAGGATGTTTATGGTGCTCTTCTGCCACAAAACAGAAATTCCACTCTGAAACCTGCGTGCAAGTGGAGTGGTGCTTACCTCTTGAAATAATTTGTAGTTTTATTTCCCAATGTTTAGAAAATTGGACCCTTGATATTTTCCTGTTTTGACTGCTAAGAGTGAGTATGACTGCAGGAGGAACAAGAATCTTGTGCACGGCAGGTCTGGATCTGGGGTTGGGATACACTCAGCGAGTATTCTTCTACCATCACAATTTCTGACCAGGCAATGCAAGTTTTTCCCTGAGGTTTTCACTTCTAAGCAATCACCCATACCAGAGTAATATGAGCAAGAATCCTAAAGATTTCTTCTGTCCTCTGTAGTGCCAACCTGTCTCCAGCTTCTTTTAGGACATTTGCCGGGCAGTGGGTGAGCTGGGAACATTCCTGCATTGGTTTTCCTTCTCATTTTGGTATAGTTTTGGGTAGACTGAATAGGATTTTACGGCTCAGTCCCTGCCTCAAGCTCTGGATAGATCCAATACATCTTTGGCAAGGTAGGATGAGTGAAGGCTGTTGGCTTTACAGAGCTCCTCAGACCCACATTCAAGCGGGAGCAGCCTTGGTTATTTGGGACTCTCTTTGTGGTACCTGGAGAGCACAGCAGCAGCAGCAGATTGAACTCTGCCACCAGCAAGAAACCATGAGCTGGGCTGAAAGGGTGTTTTAGCCCAGACTGGTGATGCAGTGTTAAGGACAGTGCCTCAGCCTTGTGACCGAAGTCAGGCAGTCTGAAAAAGAGAATGAGAGATGCTGTTCTTCAAGTGCTTCACAAACAAAAACTCAAAATTGACCCATCCTTTTTCCTGGCAGAACCAGCGAGATTATTCCCTTAGAGGAGTCAGATATTACAGCTGAGGAACAACCTCTCTCACTGCTCTAGTTGACCTCCCAAAGAGTATAGTGCAAAACAGGCTCTCTCACTGTCTCAGAAAGATTTCTTGTGCCCACTGCCAATGCCTGATGGAATTGCTTCACCCAGCAGTGTGTTCCTAAGGCTGATATCATGCTGGAGCCTCACTCCCATCTCCCAACCCTTTATTGGGACACGTCTGAGAAACACTCATGCCCGATGAAATTCATCTTCAGTCTCACAGGAAAAGAAATCTCGTTGTATTATCTTTGGCCTTTATGAAGGAAAAGAAACTTTTTCAGGTGTGTGGTCCCTGTGATTGCAGCTTCTCGTCTTCCAGCTGCGTGAAGCTGCCAGCTTCTCCTTCCTGTGCAGCCTTGGAAAAAGCAGCTATGTGCTCCTTTCCCTGCATGCTGGAATGTGGTAGGCAGTGAAAACCCTTTGTGTCCCGAAGGAAGATGGCTTTGGGGACAAGGGAGCTTAGACCCTACAAACGGGCACTCAAAATGCCTAAGGGGTCGTATGGAAGGAGAGTTTGGGCTTAGTCAGGTAAGGTGTCTGCTGGAGGGGAATGGGGGCTGCAAGGGGATCAGGAAGGGTTGGTGATGCAGAGCTGCTTGGAATCCCTCAGCAAGCAGCAGTTTTTGTCATGGAATAATTCACCCAGTCTGCAGCAGGCAACAGTGGCTCCCAGACACTGGAGGCCAGGGACACTGGGAGTCTGTAAGAGCCACTCAGATGGACTTTTCCTAGTTTAACTGCAGAAATTGGAAAAGCAGTAAAATGGAAGAGGCTCACTTTAAACCCAGTTTCTTAGAGAAAAGCACAATAAATAAATTCCCCTCAGTGTTATTAGACCTTTGTGTGCTTCCCAGAGAACAGAGAGTTTTAGTGGCCTGAAACATTAGCTGGTGTGGGAAGGGGAAGCACCAGGATCAGCACGTACCAGCTGGGTCAGCGGTGACGTGCTGGGATGGCTCCTCGTGCCTCCCGGGGCCACCACGCTGGTGGTGCCACAGCAGACCCCGCTGTCGGCACCAGGGCAGGCTGCAGTGGTAGTGTCCTGCCTCAGAAAATACTGATAGAAGAGGTCTTGGCATGGAGAAATACCGGCACGGCCTTCAGGGAGCATCCCTGGGGATGGAGTGCACAGGAGTCTGCCCACGGGTTGGGTGGGGGACGAGGCTGGATGTTCCTGGCACACCCCCCCGCACTGCCTGGGGGTCTGCAGTGACCACATCCCCCTCTGCTCACTAGAGATGTTCGTTGCTTCCCCCTTTTCCATTGGTCACTGGTTTTCCAGCTGTTGTTTCCTGTCTGGGTCAGGAGCAATTTTGAAGTAGGGATAAGAGCACGTTGCCATTACAGACCCAGTCTCTAACCTGTAGTAAGTTGTTGCCATTTTCTGTTAGCTCAGACAGGCAACAGGCTTTGTTGGAAAAATTGCAGAGTTCTGCTGTTCACCTTCCTGTGAAGCAGCACCATAGTCAGACTGTTGTGGGACAGAAGAGGAATTTCAAAAGAGGAAGCCAGAATGGTGATTTTTTCCCCCCAAAGCCTCCACCAATTCATAATGGAGAAAAACTCCAAATGGTCTTTAACAGGAAATCCACCCAATTTTATGGCCTCTCTGTTTAAACCCCTTTCCCCAAAAAAAGAGGGGCATATCCTTCTCATATTGTCTATAGCCTTTGTTACGTAACTGAACGTACCAATATCCTTCCTGTTCATCTCATAAATGTCCTGATTCTTCTTTCTCCTGGATTATAACCATATGGGATGGAGAAAGGGAGAGAAGAACAGAGAGAGAGACATGTACATATTATATAGGACGCACCAAGAATCATCTCAAAGAGAACAGTATGAAAGCCTCAGAGAATTTGCTGTGCCGAGTGTTAGTCACAAGGAGGAAGGTCACAGCAACATCTCCTGCATTTCCCTAAACATGAGGGCTTTTTTTATTCCACTTTCACACAGGTTACCACGGGGTGAGCTCTGCCAGGGGAAGAAGCATCACAGAGGAAGCATGACAGAAAAGCTTGGCACCCAGCAAAGAAGGGGGCAAAAAAGGGACAGGATGGGAATAAGACTGACCTAAAGTCCTGCATTTACAATGCACTTGGTTCAGCAAAATACTTCCTTTTGTTGCCCAGGGTGTTTTCTCTGCGCCTACTGACATCCAGGGCTAAACTTTGCACCTCTTCTCGTGCTGTCAGTTCACAGTACCTGTGTTGGTTCTGGGATAGCTCAGGACACAAAAGGGATTTTATGGGGATGAAGCTGCTAGTGCTTCCTCTGGAACATTTTCTGTGATCTCTGGCTGTATCGATATCGATCAGGGGGTGGCTTGTTGGTGATATGGAGGAAAGAGAGGAGGCTGTTTCAGATTGATAAAGAGATTAGGTAGAAGAAATATGGCAGCTGTGGAGGAAAAGGGGATGATAGCTCTGCCTTTGGGGCATTTTCAATGGTGTAAGAATTAAATGGAGCAAACGTAAATATCTGGAGGCTCATTAGTTTTGCAGAGGTCTTGCCAGAGGAGTGTCCAGGCTGCCTCAAGCCAGTGGTCCCTCTGTCCTGGCAGTCTGTGTCCATCTGTGGCCACAAGAGGTTGTGTGCAGTAGACAGGACAGGATAAGGGTGTATGGCACCCACTCACCCAACAAATGTTCTCTCAACCTCCTGTTTTCTTAAGCCTTTCTCTCTCCCTTTCCGCTGGAGCTGTGTGTCCGCCCTCACAGTGCAGAGCTGGGGGCTGGCCCCCATCCAGCAAGAGCAGTGACTGTGTGGGATTCCTGTCTCCTGGCTGCTTCTGAGACCCAACTCTGTCCTTTTTGCTTCTTCCCCCCTGTAGGGCACACGGCCCAGATGCTATGATCCTCGTGGATGGGCAGCCTCGACAAGCCAAAGGGGAGCTAGGGCTATCCCAGATGCTCCACATTGCTAGCCAGATCGCCTCTGGAATGGTGTACCTTGCCTCCCAGCACTTTGTGCACAGAGACCTGGCCACCAGGAACTGCTTGGTCGGAGCCAACCTGCTGGTGAAGATTGGAGACTTTGGGATGTCAAGAGATGTCTACAGCACTGATTACTACAGGGTAAGGCAGCTGCAGTGGCAATCTGATGCTCAGAGCAAAGGGAGATAGGAAATGTTACAGTAAATCAGTTTTTGGAGCCCTTGGGCTCACTTGCTTGGTTGTTCCCTCATTAAAACGTGCAGAGAAGTTGATCAGGCATCCCTAAACCACTGTCCTCAATCCTGTTCAGTCCTGGCCATGCTTGTAGTTCAGACACCCATGCAGATGCCTACACACAGACTCTGTGATACCCTGGCACACAGTCACATGCTTTTGGATAGCTCTGAAGTCATTCCATCCTTACTGCCTATTTTTATTCCTTGTTTTTTGAAGACATTGACAAATTAAAGGTAATCCAAAGAGATGATAAATACTGCAGGCTGTGACCTCTGGTGTTAGATTAAAGAAACTTAATACAGGGACCTAGAGAGAAGGCAACTGAAAAAATGACTGATAAGTGCATAAAATATGGAAGAGGAAATAATAGTCAATTTAGGTTTGACCTCAGAACACTTTTTTTCCAGCAGGGTCATCATTTAGACAATGAAATAATTTGCCAGGGGTAGGTTGCTGAGAGCCTGTCATTAAAGAACTTCAGGAAGCAACTAGATAAAAACGCCTGGGTTTAGTGCAGAGGCTAATCCTGTACTCGTCTCTGGGGAGAGACTCAATGAGCCAGGAATGCCTTTCCAACCTTTTCTCCTGTGATTTGTGCTCACACTGTCGCCTTGTCTTGCACACTCCCTCTGTACCTGTCTGCACTGTCCTGCCTGCCCGGGATGGCTGCCTCCCTGGGGGAACAGCGTGTTTCCCTTCCCAGCTACAGGAGAAGCGTGATGTGCGAAGTGTTTGGAGCACGCTGGAGCAGGAGTTTGTCTCTGGACCATCCACCAGGAGGGAAGGGCTTCTCAGAGTAGGGAGCTGTGGTTTCTAGCAATGATTTATTTCTGCTTACAACATGGATGTTTGGCTTTGAGGATGATTTCTCCCAGCTACCCAGAAAGGGGCGACCTGTTGTCTTGATCCCATTCAGGAAGTTTTCAGTATGTGATAGATGCCTGCCAAGGGCAGTTACTGTGTTGGGGAGGAGGGAAAACACGATCAGATTTGTGCTGAGACATATCCCCTCTCCCAGGCCGGAACATTGGATTGCCGCTGGGTTTAATTACCAGTGAGGGACCCAACCTTCACTGCGCAGCAGAAAAGCCCGTGCTGGGAAAAGGTCTCAGTGCAGTTACTGGGCAATGATGAGAAAAGAGAGGTGGTGTGGTCCCATCACTGCTGAAACTTCAGGAAGGAGCAAGTAGGAAAGAGAAGAGCCCAGCGGAGGATGAGGAGCAGCACAAGTGAATACCCATGTTCTCGCCTGCCTTCCTCCCTTCAGCCCTGTTAATCCTGCCCCAACCACAGGCAGTGTCACAGTGCTGGAGACAATCCCAGCCGAGCTTGTGCTCCTGCAGCACCAACAGCTCTCTGTGCCAGGGTGGAAATTGCTGCTGTTGACACATGAAGGCTGGGAGGGCTGACATGATCGCCACAGGCCAGTTTGGTGTTGCGGGATTTTTGTCTTCTCTGTGGTGGTGTCCTGTAGCCCTCATCCTGTCTGTGCAAAGCGCTTTGCTGAGGACTGCTCCGTGCTGTCTCACGCAGTGTTGCAAGGCTCTTCAGTGGACTTTTCTCTGCATACACAAATTGCCAGGTATGACTAAAGTAGTAAGTGGTTATCACCTACTTGCCAGAGCAAGAACTGACTTTCAGACCAGCACAGCCTTTTGTCCTTAGTTGATTTTCCTTTCTTTGTTTTCACTTATTTTCAATATGTTTAACACTTTTGATCACGAAGTGAATTCACGGAGGCCTTATCTCTGTTAAAGTCCAGAGAAGGTTTCTAGCAAAATAAGGTTCTGATTGCCCATATTCACACCGGTGGCATGAGGGGTTTACATCACTTGCCCTAGGCCACAGCAGGAACTGGTGACAGAGCTGGGAAGTCTACCCAGGCCAATAAAGAGCAGAATTCCAGGGGCCAGGTGTCCTTCATCCCTCCTCCAGCCACAGTCCAACCACACTCCTCCCAGAATAGGAACAAAGAAGCTCAAGTGAGAGAATCAAACTGCTCCTGGGTCTTACCTATGAAGAACTGAACTTTTAAATTCTTCAGTGCTGTCCCTGGTCACATCTATGACCTGCCTGGTGAAGTTTCTGAGTCTTTCCCAGTGTTAGTGCATGGCAGCTCTTCCCTTTGGGCAGCCTGCCTTTGCCAGCAGTGGGGCCTGGAGCAAAGTTCTGCTTCAGTTGGTTCTATAAAATATTGCTCGGTGTGTCCAAGCTGCAGCCCTGGGAGAAGCTGTAATTTGTCATTTTGTGGAAACAGGGAAAAATCCCACCCCCAAGCTGACACAAAGTGACAGGACCGGAGCTCTCTGCAAGCAGACTCGCTTCAGTCTGCTGGGTGCCTGTGTTTGCTCCTGCCCAGGCCCCACAAGCCTGGATAACTGGGTATGTGGATATATTATATATGTGTTCCAGGCTGAGAATTAGTTCCTAGCCATTTCCTTTCTTTCCCATTTGTTAATCTTTTAAGACAAAGAAAGTACATCTGGCTCCTGTATTTGTGGGATGCAAAATTGCTTTAACAAAGGTGAGCTGCCTAATTTTGTTACACATCTGGATACAGAAAACAAACATTTGCGTAACAAAAACAGCAGAGGGGCTTGCTCCCCCTCTCTGCAAGCTCTCCATGCTCTGCCTGAAGACAGATGCATCCTTTTCCTCCTGCATCACAGAGGGATCCCATCAGCTGTTGCCTTTTAACCTCCTTTCAAGAAGACAGGATGGAGAGAAAATGGTTGTGGAGGTGGAAGTGGTGGGGAGAGGTGGAACAGCATCTGAGTGGAGGAAGAGCAGAGGAAAGTGGAGGAACTGGGGAGACAGGGAGAAGTAGCCCAGCTTCTGTGTGAAGAGGGAAGGCGGGGTTGCTGAAGAAGCATTTCTGTGCTGTGTTGTGTAACGTGCTGTGCAATCTTTGGTGTGGGTCTCTGTGGGAAGGCGGGACGGAATATATCCATACTAGAGAGGAAAGGTTTGGGCGGATTTCATTTTTCTTGTTGTTTTCTCTAAAAAACTGTGTGAGTAGGCGATTTTTTTTAGGTATGACTCAGGACTGTGACAGCAGGTGGTGGGACGCTGCAGGTCAGGGACATTGTGCCTCAGCCAAGCTGAGGGTGGCATGGAGACTGCAGCAAGCGAGGCACAGAGTGCCTGCCCAGTGCTGTCCTGGAGGATGTCACGGTGGCTGCAGGGGAGTGTTAGAGCTGGGGGCATCACCAGGGCTGAGATCAGAATCCCCAGCTGCTCTTCCACCCTGCACGCTGGGGTTTGGTTGGTCCAAGAGCCTTTCTGTGGCTCTGGACCCACCCAAGCTCCAGTAAGAGCCAGATAATTTTCCATTGGTCCCCCAAAATGTGTAATTCAGTTCCAAAACAAAATCACGTGAGAGCTGCCCAGGGAAAGGGCAGTATTTCTTCATCTTTAGATGAGAACACAGTCTTAAATTGTTTTCAAGACTCCTTAATAACTCCCAAGGTAATGTCCTGACATGGGTGGGACATCAGCAGTGATGACACATGCCAAATAGAGGAAGGATTTATGTAGACATTAAACCTCATGAAGACATCCGTCTGTCCATATTTCCTCTGTCCTACTCTTCTGGCATCCTGCTGCAAATCCTGGGCTGGGCTTGAAACCTTTTAGGGATTTAGCTTCATCCTTTCCCAGAGGTCAGCCCTGAGTGTCCTCCTGGTCATTTTGTCATGCAGAGCACACCTGCTTGTCAGAAAAAAAGACACGTGAAGGACTCGAAATTTCTAGCAACATAGAGATAAACATAACGACAAAAATACTCCCCGTTTCTGTGTCCTCACCACTCTGGAGCATTGTTTGGATTTGGCAGAGACAAGGTTTGCAGGAAGAAGTAATATCTTTTAATAGAACACACAATATTGTTGGAAGAGGAAGAAAGAATGAATTTTAGGTTCACAAACCCTCTCTGTGTTCTTTTTTTTATTGTCATTTTCTGTTCTATTAGTTGGTTTAATAAAAGATTTATATCTCTTCCCATGAACCTTGGCTCTCACACCCTTAGACCATCAGAACCAAAACATTTCTGCTATGGCTTTGGCCTTAGGTCAGCGTTCCTTAAAAAGCCCCTCCTCCTCTGAAGCATGAAGGTTTACTGTGTAAACATTTTATTTCTTCTCTTTCTTTAAAATGGCCAGAAAAACCCCCATATTCTTGATACTTTTCAGTACCCATCGTAAGGTTGCTTTTCTGATGACCATCTCCCATCTAGACTATCACTTACTTTAGTTCTTTTCCTCTGCAGTTCAGGATTGGTTTCTTTCTCATGGATACAGCCAGTTATTTTTCCAGTGAAGTCTCCATGTGTGCAATAAATCACTGAGATTTAGCAGCTGCCTGGGTCATGCTCCTGTGGAAGGTCATCCAGCATGCTAGATAAGACTAAGAGAGAAGCCTTGCATCGAAACTGGATTTAGTCTGACCCACAGTCTTCTCAATAGAGGGCTCCAAAATAATCACACCATCACTGGTGGTCTGTTCACCAGGTCTGAACTCTCTTCAGAGGGCCAACAGGCACAACATTCCCTCTGAATTTCCAGCTGGGATATGGTACTGCCTCACTTTGGGAGGGAAAATAAGCTGCCACTCTCAGGTTTTCTGGTAGACCTGGTGTAGGCTGGCTGTAAGTCAGCTCTGGACAGAGAATGAGCCAGGCTCTGCACCCAGACAGTGTCCTCAGGCTCAGTTCAGTGCTGATGGGTGGGGAGAGCCAGCTCAGGCCCTGGCCATGCTGGCTGTTGTGTGGGATCTCTTGTAGAAGGTACAATATGTGTGTCACGTTCAGCTTCCAACATCAGCACCATGCCCAGCACCTCAGTGCTGTGCAGATGCATCTGTGCACCACCTTTTTCCTCTTCCAACCCTTCTCTGAGGTGGAAAATGTGATGTGCTGCTCTGTCTCCATAAATGCTCGGATTTGGGGAAGGTTTCACATCTGTAAAAACATGTCCCACTAGGAAGAGGACTTAGAAGTGAAAAGTGCTTTGATTTTCTCCAGTCTCAGGTGGAATTCTGGAAGCACATCTTGCTTTGTCAGACCTACATGAGTAAGGGCAAAAAAGTCTCAGTGACCTGGAGATGTGACTGATACAGATGTGCCAGCCAGGCAGAGCCTCAGTCTTGCTATGTGCAGGAGCCTGTGTCTGAAAGTATTACATGCCCTTCTCAGCATCTGTTTATCACATGTATCCCACCACCCCAACCCTCGATTTGTTATTTCTTTCCTTGTTGCTACCATAATTCCCCCTAGATGACAGATATATGCCCTGTGAGGTGTGGGTGGCTCATGCCATGGTGCCTCCCAACTGCCCTGACTGGGGGTTTGGGGGTAGAGGAACCAGATTTTCCCTAAGTTGCAGTAGGGTTGGAAAGAGGGGAGGTGAGGGAATGGCTCTGTGTGGGTGAAGTGTCTCTGTTCCTGTCCTGGTGTGCTCTGCGTGCAGGAAAAGTCAGTGTGATATTGAACGTGCTGGTCTTTGATATCTCTGTGGCTCCTATGAAAACCTCTGCAAATTGAATTGGTGGCACAGCTCCTTATCTCCCGAAAGCAAGATGTAACAGCATCATCTTGTGTTTTAGCCAGACATTTTCCTTCAACACTTCCCCATTTCTACACTGAGGGAGAAACAAATGTTGAGCCTTTTTTTTTTTTTCCCTCCTGTTTGAAACCTTAAGAGCCCTTCACACAAAGCAGCTCAAGTGCAGAAGAATTAATTGGGGAAATTAGGTTGTGCTGTATTCCTGGCATTTCCTCAGAAACGGTAATTGCCCTAATTCTCCACCCTGTCAAGACCTGCATCCGCGCCCTGTTTTCCCCCTCCCCTTTTTCTCACTGTCTACCTGTTGTTCTCCTGCTTGAGTTGCTGTTTTCATGCTGTTGCCATTTATTTCATTCCAGTAATGAGAGGGATGTGGCAGGTGAAGAGCTCTCACAATCTGGTGACATCTTCTTTGAAGCACAGGCACAAAAGAGCGGTTTGTTTTTGGGAAATAAAAACTCCCTGTTCTGGTACTTGACCTCCACGCTCACCTCTTCTCCTGCTCGGGGTATGTTGCTGCTGTCATTGCGAGTCATTTGGCTCAGAATTTTTGTTTAATACGGTCTCAGTATTCACCTAAACATTGACCTCCATCGAAATCCCCCTGTGTTCCCCCCAAACCCCTCACACACCTACTGAGAGCTTATCTAAAGTAGGATCTTTCAATCAAAGCTCAGCCCCATTCCCAGGCATTTGAATTGAGGCTTTTGATTTCTCCCAAACATCAAGCTGAGATCTAGAGGGCTGGAAGTTCAAAGCCTTTCATTTTAGCTTCCTGATGGTTTTTAACCTTCCATTTGCAGAGGTCAAAGATGTAGCCAAACAGGGAGGAATTGTTTGTTGTTCAGTATTTCCTGACCTAAAACACCTGAGGATGTGTACAGCAAGTTTGGATTCAACAGAGGTGGTTCTTTCCATGCTGACTGGACTTTGGCTGCTCTTAAAAGCTGTCCAGGCTGATCTCTGCTTTCCTGGGATCTGGGAGAGTACTGAGAGTAACCAATCAAATGCAGGAGCCATCACTGGAGTAGTGACACCATCCCAAGAAGTCAGAGAGTCAATTCAGCTCTGAAAAGCTGGAGTGGTTTCTCAATGCAGCCAAGCTATCCAAGCCTTGTCACCTCTGCTGTAAAAACTCGAAATAGCAAATTTCCTGCTGGGAAGTTCAGGAACCCTTTCCTTCAAAGCAATTCCCTTTGCATAAAACTTTACTATGGAGGGCAGGACTCTTTTCTATTTTCAGTGTTCCCTTGGTGCAGCCAACAGATCTTGAGAGGCAAGCGAAGCTACTTGTGATCCCCATCCATCCTTGAGTAGTTTTTCCCCTCCCCCTGACTGTGAAACTGTTCTTTTTCCCTGTTTTAATTTGTTTTGTCCAAGTGTGGTTCCCAACACCTGCCAGAGGCTGCCTGCATGCAGTGTGCTCGCTTCCTCCTGCTGTCCCCACCTGGAATATCCCATTAGCCTGAAAGCTGTGACAGACAGGGAAAAGAGCCAATGCCTCTTTTTGAGCAAGATAGACTCTCCCATGGTGGAGATCCATCCAAAACGTGTTTCACTGGGGTGTCACCAGAAACAAGGAAGGATTTTGTACAGGGCAGGTCAGAGGCACTGATAGTTCCAGGTTTTACCAAGGTAGGTAAAAATTTAAACTGCATTTAAATTTAAACTGATTTAAACTGCAGCTAGAGCAGGAGAAGGTAGAGAACCTTATGCCAGCCTACTATTCCAGCTTCATTATTCCAGCACAGGTGGACCAGAAAGAGTGTGGGTCATGAGCTGTTCATGCTTTGGGAGGAGCACTGCCACTTACAATCCAGCAAGACTGGAATGTGCAAATGTAAAACTCTGCCCTCTCATCGTGTCTAAGTTGTTAAACCCATTTCCTCACTCCAGCCCAGCTGGCCACTGGCCTCCTCTTGCCTTCCCACCTGCAGGACCATGATCTCAGCTCTCCTTCTGTGTGGGTGCAGCCAAGAGATCACACATTGGTCAGGAAAGGTGGGGAGCACCCCCAAACCTTGGTGTGATCAGCAAGGAGCTGAAGGCAGAGAAGTTACAAGCCAGTTTAGCGAGAGCAAGGATAAATTATGCTTTGCTTCATAACAAACTGAAGGCCTCCTTAAAAAATTTAAATGCAAGTATCTTCATCAACCTCCTTAATTAAGACGCTTGCATGGAAGGAAACAATTGCTTTTCTTTTTTCCTGCTGATTCCTGCATGGTCAGAGTTTCTCCAGGCTTTGCCCGCCTGATCCCCCCCCCAACAATTTCATTGTCATGCCTCTCTCACGGCCCCAGTGAGCTCCTTCTCCCCCCCAGCTGGATGGAGGAAGCCCCTGTTTGCAAGCAGCTTTAATATCCAGGCTGTTTAGGGCCCGGCTGTCAAAGAGAGCGTGTTCAATGTACAATCAAGGGGCAACGATGCACAAAATTGCACACACACACACGAAATGGGAATCTTTTCTCAGCTCGTGTTGAGCTTTGCACGCTTAAGTGATTCCACCTCTCTCTTCTCCATCCAATTATGTGGGTGACACATGATAAGATTGCTAAAGGAATTAGTGAGGGAAATCTTCATACTGCCTAATCAATAGTGGTCTGCTCAGCAGAAGGCATCTCCCCACTCTGGCCTCAACCATGTTCCCACTTTCCCTCTGGAAACACAAGTTCACCTCCTCTCTGTTTGGACTGTGGAGACCAAGAGTTAAAGCAGCAGTGTATCTGTTGAGAATGGTTGTAGTTGAAGAGTTTCCTTCTTCCTTTAAAAAAAAAAAAAAAAGAAAAAGTCCTGTCAAATCCACATTTCAGGGTTTTGAAGATGTTTGCTGTGTCGGCCAGAGGGACCTCCTGCCCCTTTCTGTTGTATGGCCCTTACAGCAATGGCCAAACTTATAAGCAAAGACGCTGGATGATAATTTTTCTGAGCATCACTGAGGCAAGACGCCAGATTTTATGGGCCACTAGACAGATCCAATATAGCAAATCCTGTGTTCCACTGTGGATTCTGAGACCAAATTATCAATTAATGTGAAGCATTAAAAAAATCCAAATCCCTTTTAGTTCCCTGCAGTCATTAGTAACAAGATACAATATCTATAGCTCAAATGCTTTGCCAGCATCCCCTGGCAGCAAGGCAGAAACTTCACTCCTATTTTTTCCAACATATATAAAAAAACATATGAGATCAGTGGTTTTTATAGTCAAATTCGGCTGCCTCTACATATTTACGTAGATGGAGAAATAAATCAGGTTTGGGTTACTCTCCGGGTTAGTTATTTGTTATTGGAATAAATGCATGGTAATAGATCTGACAGAGGGAGATGTTTCCCTCTCAGCTCTGTGTTTGAGGTAAAATTTGCTTTGTTCTGCACTATATTATATTGATGTTTTTTCCCCACTGCTGGATGACTTCATTTGCTCTGCTTCCTTCCAGCATCCGTGCCTCTGCCACAGCTGGCTTTAGGATGCAGTTTTATGCATAGACTTCTCTTTTGTTTTCCCCCAACTGTAATGCAGAGGCAGTTTAAATAACCAGCATGAAACAATTTTCTAAGCCTTTCCCCCCACAATTCTTACCTCATCTTTTTGGGTAGGGAGGCGAGACAGTCATCCACGGGGCAATTCCCCAAGCAGAATGAGCTGCCAGCTACATTCAGCAGCCCCGTTTCCACTGCAGGTGCGGGGCGGGAAGGTGCCCAGGGCAATGACCAGCTGGACACACCCTGAGGCCATATATTGGGTATTCCCCAGGCAGCTCTCAGCCTGAGTTCCTCAGTCGCAGGGCCAGAAGTGTACTCCCAAACCACCATGTTCACCAACTGCCTTTCTGTCTTGGGATTTTGTTCCAGTGGGAACACAAACATCTCACTGGAAAGTCAGCAGACTTTATGCCTGTCATTCACTCCTGATTTGCTCGCTGAGATCCCTACCCCTTTTCCTCTCTCCCGTTCCCCAAATCTTTCCTACTTTGATGCAGAGGAAAATGTAGTGCTGTATTTTCTGCCCCAGAATTTCGCTTCCCCTGTCCCTTTCTAAACTTCAGTTTTCAGAGTGCTGGCAGCAGGTTTGTGGGTGATTTGAAGCTGTGGGATCAGGTATTTTCTTCCCCAACCTGTGACAGTACTGATGGAACAAAGACTTTTGAGCCAGTGTAGGGTGATGTGTAAGGTGCTTCTCTGGGACATTTGGCCAACAATACCCTTAACTCTGGCTGGCCTGAGTTTGTTCAGTGAAGACTTCAGGCCTGGGTCTTATTCTGCTGGCAGAGGCAGATGAGTCCCTGCACCACGCCCAGAAGGGCTGGCAATGGGCAAGAAGCAGGATGATGAAGTACCAGACACGGAGGAAGTGCTCAAGCATCTAAAACTTCTCTTGTCTGGAGAGGAATTCTGGTTCCCCCCGAGGGACGACATTCTATGTGACCATTCTGTGGGGCCTCACAGACCGAGGAGAAGTTTCAGGAGGCTGAGACCTGCCCTTGACTCTTGCCCAGCTCACCTTCTCTCTGCACTGGTTGAGATGATCGTGTGGGGTGCAAGGTGGTGGTCACAGGGGCCAGAGGGTCTCAGCTGCCCCATGCCCTCCCAGCAAAGGTCGTGTAGTGTTGGGATGTTGCAGCCAGCGAAAGCCTTTTGGTTCGGTTAAAGACATACCCTTTCCCTTCTTGTCCCCTTGCTTCATCCCCCCCATCCCTCCCTCCCTCTCTCACCCTTCCCTTCTCTTTTGTTTGTCTCCTTCCCTTGTTTTCACCCATTCACTGTCAGGAAGGGCCGCGTCCGAAGGGCCAGTTCAGCGCAGCGTGGCAGCGACAGAGACTGGCACCGTCGGCAGCTGCAACAGTGAGTGGATCCTGACCCCTGGGGCAGCTGGAAGCGGGGGACTGGTGCTGCTTGGGCATGAAATGACACATGGGGTTGAGTGGCTTTGGGAATAGGTCGGGTCCTTTGCGTTTGGCAGCGAAGGGGCTCTTGTCTGTGATGGCAACTGCGCACGTTTCTACTATAGCCGCTCTCCGGGGCTTCTCTGAATGGTGAGATAATATGGGATGAATGCAGAAGTCCTCAGTGCCACCTTCCTCTGTAGGTGTCCAGGCTATGTCTACACTACAGGACAGTGTGGGCTGTCCTTGGCCTCTGGTGGTGGCAACTGCAACATGGTTTGTCTCTGTGCAGCTCAACTACCCCATGCCTCCAAGCAGGGTGGCATTTGCACTACTCCCTGGGACTGTCCCTGACCTGTGTTGTCCTCTCAAGAGCTGTTTGAACACTCAAACTGGCATGGACCAGACCGTTTGAGTGGTTGGATTGTCACATGCCGGCCTGACGCCTTTTGTGTGCTGGTCTGCAGCTGTGATTGAGTGGATGAGAACCAACACTGCCCACTGCTGCTCCCACCCCTTGGCCAGAGGAGAGGCAGTGAGGGGCTGCTGTGGGTTTGAAGCTCTGACAGAGAGAGGGAGTTTGGTTCTGCCAGGGGTGTGGCTGATGGGAGCCACGTGAGCTGTGTGAACCCGCTGGGGGCTGGTGACACCTCTGTTCACCCTGCCCTTCCTCCCACAGAGCAAAGCCAGCATCCCGTGGTGCTCGCTGCAGGACCCTCAGCTCAGTGTCCCCAGCTGTGACAAGCCTCCTCCAGGAAGCTGCACAGCTGCTGAGGCTGAGCTGCAGAAGCCTGAGAGAGGAGTAAACATCCAACTTGGTTGTCCTGTGGGATTCTTTTGCTGGCACACAAGGAAATGCTCTGTTAATCCAGAAAGTTAGGGAGTCTTTGCTTGAGTCCGTATTGGAAGTGGATGGAGCTAATCCACCCTAAGACACTGCACAGAGAAGTTCTGACCCCTCGTAGGTTAAGGCAGGAAAGCAATGGCTTCCACACTTTATTTCCAAATAGCTTCCCTGTGCCAGCAGGCCCAGAGATGGGCATAAATATTTGCACAGTAGGCATGACCGGGATGAATCACCTGGGTCTGGTTACCCCAGCCTCCCTGTGGCACTGTGAGGGGAGCTGTTTGCTCCTGGCCAGGCAGTGCAGGACAAGCTGTCCCACCACTGAGTGCCAGGACCATTCCTCCTGCTCTGGAGAATGCCTAGAGCAGCTGAGCGGGTCTTGAAAATCCTTCCTGGGGTCTGTGATGGAGCAAGGCTCTGGCACTTCCTGTCTGTTGCCAGAAGCATATGGGAGAGTGAGTTTAGATATTGCTGATTTTGCAGAGGATATGTCAGCAGATAAGAGGATTTGCCACCGAAAGGTGATTTTGTTACGCTTATGCCTTTCTGAGCCAAAATTGAATTGTGGGGTGTGGATGGGAATTTAGTTCTTAGCACTGATGTAATTTTGTATCCTTGGCCCTGAAGGCAGTTTTAAAAAAATTATTTTCCCCTGTGCCCTGACACTATTTTGTTGCCTTTGAATCATGTCCTTATGACAGAACAAATACTGGTGGTTGACCTTTGCAATGTGACATAATAATATGTGACTTCTTTATAGCTCTTTTCATTCAAAATGCTTGGCACACTGTGAATCGGATCTTGCAACCACTTGCCACTGGGCCTAGCTCTCACTGCTCCATGCAGTCCCTGGGGAAGCCAGAGGAGCACAGAAGTGCTACACCTGGTATTTCTGACAGGATCAGGCCCTGGAGAAATGTAGCACATCTGTGAATAACCACATTTTGGAGAGAGAAAGCCTTACCCTCTCATTTATCATTTTTATTCCCTATCAGAATGCCATGCCCAACACTAATATGACACCCTCCCCTTGGCTACAGTGCCATGGCAGGTGATGCTGGGGCAGTATTCATAGCTATTATCTACCACCCTGTTGCCTTTTTTATTATTTTTTCCCCAGGTCTAAAAGCCTGTTAATTAATAAACTCCTTCAGCTTATCCTGCGCCATTTGATCCTGCAGAAATCACAGCATTTTATCTTATTAGCAAGTAGGAATTAAAGAATTAAAACAACTCGGCGGGGAAAAAAAGAACATAATCACTTTCCCTGGACATCACTTCTGAAAAAATCTTGCCCTGTACCCTCAAAACCCCCAAGCTCAGCCCCCAGGGCTTGACAAAGGATGGGAATCCCAGATCAGTGAACTCTTGGGCTGAAAACTGCTTTGTGCTGTGCTATTCCTGTTTTGAAAGGGAGAACAGAGCCAGGTGCAGGGAGAAGTGTCCAGCAGTGAGATCCTAGACACGGACTGTGCTGCAGGTCCCTTCCCTGCTATGGATGTCCTCTGCCACCATAGGAAATTCAGTCAGTTCTCCCGTGCCTCAGTTTGCCATTGTTAGAAGCTGCTCTTTGTGCTCACCGAGGAGATTCACGTGAAAATAAGACTGCAAGGAACACAGTCATTAAGGTGGTGGGAAGCCGGTAAGTACCTTAGGAATATGTAGGGAGTCTGTGAGCTGAGACATTTGAGGTGTCGGTTCACAGAGAGTGAATTTGGGGAGTCCTCAGTAGCTGGAAAATGCAAAGGAAGCAGGCAGGATCCTTGCACCCACCTCTGCCCTCTAGATGGGCAGAGCCAGGAAGGAGAACTGCTCCACCCTCTTTTTGTGGGAA
Source organism: Mystacornis crossleyi (assembly GCA_013400655.1). Taxonomy (NCBI): domain Eukaryota; kingdom Metazoa; phylum Chordata; class Aves; order Passeriformes; family Timaliidae; genus Mystacornis; species Mystacornis crossleyi. The sequence continues at coordinate 14,345 of VYZQ01012060.1, read as the reverse complement.
GTGGTAAAATGTGGGGATAGAGACCCGGTAACCATCAGCAGGTACCTACACACTTCACTGTTTGCCATCAGCAGAGCGCTGCATCCCCCCACACCCTTAAAAAATCCTTTGGAAAATTACTTCATTAGGAGTGAAGGCATCTGGAAGGGATTCCCTGGATCATCAAATCCAATCCCCCATTGCATCAATCACATCAGATTTATCCTTTTCATAATCAAGCACCACTATTAAGTGTGCTCCTAAGGGGAAGAAGACAGTCCAGAATCTCACTGCTTTAAATCATAGCTGCCCCTGGTTTCCAGTCTGTGCTTAGTCATGGCCCGTTTGTTAAACAGCAGGTAGCTGGTGTGGAAGCAAGAAATTTAACACAGTTTTATTAAAATAACCACCCAGAAATCTGCTCCACAAAAAAATGCTGAGGTTGCCAAAGAGAATGTGCAAGGTCAGGTAATGATAGTGGGCAGGCCTGAGCTCACTCTTGCCTCTGCCTTGTAGAACAGTCTCCACATAATCGCCTGCCGTTAAGCCTGTGTGATCCAGGTGAGCAACAAGGCAAGAGTACTCGCAGAAAAAAGGAACTTTTTTGCTATTCTTCACCATCATATTCATTGTGTAACCCTGTGTCTCTCTTGCCAGGTATAACTAACGCTGAGCTAAACATTTGGCTGTTTTTTTCCTTTTGCTGACAGGCTTTTCCATGCCATTTATAGCTTCACTGTAAAAGCCACTACCTGCGCAGCATTTTTGAGAAGTCAGTGTGTTCACAGAACCATGGAATTGGATTGAAAAGGACATTAAAGATCATCTAGTCCCCCTCCCCTGCCATGCACAGGGACACTTTCCACTGGACCAGGTTGCTCAAAGCCTCATCCAGCCTGGTCTTGAATGCTTCCAAGGGTGGAGTTTCACTGTCCTGTTTTGCAGATTAGGAAAGGAATTCCAGAGCTATCAGCCATACCAAGCCATGGTGCTTCAAGGGCAGCTTTCCCCCTCCAAAATGCCCCTGCTTTATCCAGTGCAGTCTGATTGACTCCAAACCATGCAATTGCTACCCAGGCAGAGGAAGATGGCTGGTGCAGCAGCCTGCAGTGTACGTTGCATGCCATGAAAATGATGGAATGCTCTAGATCCGTGATTTGTTCAGTTACTTCATCTGAGTGCATAATGAATGGGCAGAGGGGAGAAATCGGTGAGTACAGGCTCAGGTGTAACAACTCGGTGCTGCCCATCAGGTGTGACCCAGCCCAGCTGTGACCCGGTGGCACCTGGAGGTGGTGCTTAGCTCGGGCCACTGCTGCACAGCATGGCCAGAGTGACTAAGGAGGAGAGCTCCTTTGCCAAAAACAGGTTTGGAACTAGGATGCTGCAATCCTGTGTGTTTGCTTGTTTAACTTGGCAGGTATTCAAGTGAAACAGGCACGGAGGGGAGGTATCAGAGCTGATCTCGGTACCCACGTGTGGGATTTTAAGTTTCTATTTCAGTGCTCCTGCTTGGAAAAGAAATGCAAGCAGACCCTCTCACCCTCCTTTTTTTTTTTTTAAGCACTATTTAAATGTCATAAGAATCATATAGTGGCCACCTTAATGTGCCTAACAAATTAAAATATTTTATTAGTCTATAATCTGAAAATCATTACCGTGCTTACTATAAAAAACTGAAGGTCTTCAGGGTGAATGATGTCAGTGGGTCTGAAATGAATGCAAATATATTTTGTTGCCATGAAGGTAGCAGGGGTCAGACAGGCAGCCCCCAGCCCCAGGGCAGCAGGCTGTTAGCGTGGGAGGGAATGAAATGCATCTCACAGTGGGGAGGGAGAAAATGGCTCTCTTGGCTGATTTTCCTGGAGTTTTGCAGGGTGAATGCCTGGGCCTGTGCCTGGCTGGTTGGGATGGTTTCAGACAAAAGCGTTGATGCTGTTCCCACCCGCCTCCCTTGTGGTGAGGGTAAGGAAGTGCTCCAGACAGATCATACCCATCGTGGCTGAGCTGCTCGGAACCTCTGGCTCCATCCTGCTTCCACTGACAGCACAGGTGCCTGTTCCCCTCAGGCATTCCCATCCCCCTGGTGCCCTCTTCCTCCTGCAGATGACTCTGGATGTGTCCCTCCAAGTAACTGCTGCCTAACAGGCAGGAGGCAGCTGGATCCAGCTCTAAGAAAGCAGCCCATTCCCGGTGCCCCTGGCTCCCAGAGAGGCCGGGTGACAAGACAGTCCCTGCTTTGGCCAGGTGGCACTGGACACTGCCAGAGCAGTGGCTGCTGCGTCCCTTGTCCTGCACAGAGCCAGTGGGCTTCTGCTGGTTACTCCTCACCGCCTTGGGTGAGTGTCAGATGGTTCAAAGATTAATTACCATTTAACGGGCTGTATTTCCATCTCTGCGGAAGGCTGCAGTGGAAAAGACAGGAGCACTGGGATCATTTACCCTGGTATTACACAGCAGATTACCCTGTACTTACGAGGTCACCAGTTACTGTGTAATTAGACCTCCAACGCAGGGAAGTCTGCGACAGGCTTCCAAACCACTCTTCTTCCCAGTGCCAGGGAAGCAGAGGGATGGCAGCAAAGTGCAGGCTGAAGCCTCATTAGGTGCATTTAAAGCTGTTAAGTAGTTTAAAATTCAAGCTGGGGGAGGTGCAATGAGAGGGTAGCAAGGCCACCTGTACCTGTCAGAGAAAGGGAGTGGAAAAAAGCCCAGAGCAGTTCGTCTAGGAAATGCAGGAAAGCCAAAACAGAAAGGAGGGCTGTGAGGGAGCTCCGTGTGCCAGGCAGCTGAAAGGAAAAAGGCTGCTGCTCTTCAAGGGTCACGGGCTTTGCCAGAGGTGAAGGACTCTGCTGAGCCAGAGACCCTGTCCGTGTCCCTGACCATGCTGTGGGATGGTGTCCATGGAGCCATGGAGGGTGCCGCAGTGGATCAGGACAATGCCTCTTGCTCCAGATTGCTCTCCTCCGTTTCTCGCGGGCACCCAAATCAAACACCTACTCACAGTGCATTTGGAAGAATGGCAAATGCCTTTGATTATCAGGCACATATTCCAGTGGCAGCTCACTGCATCTCCTGAGTGGCTAATAAAGCACCAAGCTCATTCTGATCAATATACAGCAAGTAGTGCTGTAAAGTGGGATTGTGCGCGCCCCAGGCCACGCTGCATTTTGTCTTTATAAACCACGTCCTCTTCAAGCCAAGCAGTCTCTTTTGGGGTGGCAGCTCCCTAGAAATTCTGGCTTTGAGTGTGCCACTGAAACAAATGCTGTTCTGAAGCCCTCCACGTAAAGAGCCCAAGTCAAGGAGCAGTGTGTTCGTCTACAGCAATCATTATTTTAAATAATCTTTTATTACATAGTCACATGTCCCCGATTCAGCCCTGCAAAGAGCATCCACACGGTCAGCAGCTTCTGGAGAGGTGAGACAGAAACAAAGACAGTGTGAAGCCATTGATTACTGAGGATAGAAAGGCTTATAGGTAAATAATTTGTCTAAAGAATGACCAGAGCAGGTAGATGTGCTACCTGATCCAAATATTTACAAAGTTATGAGCTTGAAGGTTAGAAAATGTTGAGAGAAGTGTATAGAAGTTAGCACAGGGATAATGCGGTGAGGATGGGAGTGGGGAAAATCAGTGTGGCAAGCAGGAAATTTCCATCGTGTAGGCAAGATTGGCTTGTGATTTCCTGAGGGAGAACCTGTGGGTTGTTCACTGGGATATATGGATTGGCACCCATCAATACCTTAGCAAATCCTTTAGGGCTTGCTCTCACAAAGGAAAGGAAGAAGAATGAAATTTAATGTTTTTTGGGTTTTTTTTTAGCTCTACTCTCCCCCTGTAAAGTGTTTTCCTTGGCAGACACATGTGTCATTGCCGGGGCATGGTGCACACACACCCCTAACGCTCCTGGACTGGAGTGGCTTATCCAGAGGAGCGAGAGCAGCCAAGGCTTTAAGCCCAGCATCTGTAGTCACGTTTATCCTTGAAGTAAATGCTCCAGCAGTGACATAATTGAGGACTGTCCTGTCTGCTCAGCACATGTCTGCAGGGGTCATTCATCCTTTCTGACACTACAGAACATTAGTGGTTTTTAAGACTCACTTTCTCCTTCCGTCCTTCCGCTTGTGGCTAACCCTAATGGTGGCTAGAGACTCCTCTAGGAAAACTGGCCTGTTTGGAGAGCTGACCACCTAGGAGCAGCCCTGTACTAGGGCAAAACCAGTCAGATGTGTCCTGCTGGGTGCTGCGTTTGTGCAGTGGCCCCGGTGGGGCTGGTTGGGGTGGAGTGTCTGGCTGGCTGCAGGAAGAGGGGCAGAAGGCAACTGGTGATATCTGTGATGGCCACTTAGTGCTCGAGGGCTCTAATGGCATCTGGGAAACAGGTTCCTGTGTTTGTGGGTTTGCTTATTTATTTACGCTCCTGGCTAAATAAAGCAGGGAGGAAGAATTTTAACACAGTGGTTGAAATGCATGGGACTGCAGCAGCTCTGTCCTACTCAAGGGCATCCGGAAAACTTGATAGGGAATGGAGGGAACTTCAATGCACAGAAAGTCTTAGATGGAAAAATAGAGAAGAAGGGAATGCAAAGCTTTATTCCATCACCATTTAGAATTTAGCTTGTTTTCCAGCAGAATCCTGCAGCCCAACCCCAGCCTCACCACCTGCACGTGTCACCATTTTGGCTGTTGTTGGTTTCATTTCTTCCCCTCCCTGATACCACTGACACCCATGACAGACGGGTGCTGTCACTGTCTTCTCCTGCGCCTGTCCCTTTGGGGCTGTTGTCACCATCTGCAGCCTCTCCCCTGCGTGCCACAGCAGTTCTGGACAGGGATGTTTGAGGCAGGCACAGAAAGATGTCCGTGGCAACTTCCCCTAGTTTAGGTCTCAGGAAGTTTAGCCACGAACATCACTACCCTTAGTGTGTCTCTCCAGTGTTCTGACTCACGGAGGGCGTGGGGTGCAGGCTGGGGTTTGGCCCTGCCGTGAAACGCAGCGTTTCATTCAGCAGTGCCACAGCTGGCACAGCTTTCCCAGCGGCACCGATGAGTTTAATCACATCATTAGTAGGTGTGACACTGCAGCCTCCGATGATGAGCTCTTTATTCTAACACGGCTTTCAGCGTGTTTATCTGAGATGCCATCTGTGCCTGCACTGCCTTCATTAGGAGAGAAAGCCTATGTATCTTCTGATGTTGGTCTACATTTCTGTGATGTTCCCCTGCTGAGAAACCACACCTGAAGGAAAGCAACAATACCCAAAACGCTTAAACGGGCCAAACAGACCATTAGGGAGTGTACTGTTTGGAGGAGTCCTCAACTGGTACACGAAACTGGCTAGAAGAAATCATCCAGCTATTTTATTCCTGAAAGATTTTCATCTTGGTAAAGCAGTAGGGCCCCATGCCTTATCTGAAGTGCTGTAAGTTTTCAGGAAAGCAAGATACAATTTTTAATTTTTAAAATGCTTTCTATTTTTGTACCTCCATACCATGATCGCACGTGGAAGTTTCTGGGTTGCTTGTCCAGGTTTTAGATAGAAAACCATTAAGATTTGTGGGTGCAGATCTGAGTGTCTAGCCTTCTCCTTTAAAAACTCCACAGTAAATATTGTTTATATTATTAACTGTATACTATATATCCAGCTATATATTTTTGTAGCTGTCCATTGATCAGCAAACTGGCAGCAGGGGGTGCGCTCATGGTGTTGCACTGCTCTTTGACAGGATTAACAAACCACAAACCAGGCAGGAGCTGCCACATCACCATCTAGCTACACTTTAAAAAAAAGGGAATGCTTCCACAGAGAGGTGCCATGCCCCGCCTTGTATCAGTTTTCTGTCTCTACGCTGCCAGGCCGATGCTCAGCGAGTTTGACATTAACAAGAAATAGATTTCCAAACAATCTAGCCTAATGAATTTTGAATATTATTATGATTAATGCCAAGGCAGTTGAACTGATTATCCAATATCCAGAAGTAAAGTAATGGAGCCTTATCTACATCTCGTGTAGTCCTCTGTCAGGAATGTCTTTGGCTGCAGATGAAGATGAGTGTTGTTGGTACCCAGAGGGGAGGCACTGGCAGGACAGAGAGGGAGACAGGATGGGAAGGGAGATGATAAGATACCCATCTAAAAGCATTTCAGCATGGAGTGATCACACATGCAGGTTCTTTATTGATCCTATTTCTTAACCTACATTTCTCAGGCCGTTTTCAGACTTGGCTTTTTATACCACCAGGTTAAGATTTATTGGGCAAATATTTTTCCTCCTTCCCAAAGCCAGAAGCTGGGTTGATTCTCATTCTCTGCAGTGCCAAAAACCCAGAATCTTGATGGACGTGTTTCTTCCATCAGAATGGTTTAACTTAACTTCTATCTAGTTAGCTTTTGAGCTATTAAACACTTTTTGGAGCATTACCACAAAAATGATAATGCAGATCAGCCATGGACAGTTTCAGCTGGCACAAGCAGTCTTTGCAGACTCCAGATCCCCTGTAAAGCTAGAACCAGCAGAGAGCTGCTTTTTCTCATGGATATTACATATCTCTGAGCACGTCTGTCCCAAAAAAGTACGTTGTGGTGCAAGGGTCTCCAGCCTGGTGGAGACAACTGGTAAATCTGTAAGGTGCTTGACAAACTATCTGGAGGCTGCAGTTTGAATAGATTTAGTGGCATTCCCAGCCTCTGCTGTTATCTGGGCAGGAGAAAGGTAGCTTTTGACCAGCCCAGATGCGTGCCCATGTTGCGTCTGTGATGCAGAGGACTTCGGAGGCCACCACCTGCACACACCGATCCACAGTGCCCAGTGCCCACCCACAGCCGAGCAGGGAACTCCAGGGACTCCTGAGAAGCCGACCAGAGAATCCTTCCCCAGCACTACCACTTTGCTCTCTGAGTTCCTAGTGTGGGGCTGTATCATTCTGGGCCATAAGAAGCTCTCAGTAGGTGGCCCAGGGAATCAGGTTGGTCACCTCTCCTCCACCTGGGAGGGCTCTGGCAGCAACCTCTATGACAAGGGTTTAGGACTTGCTAGGAGCTAGTGGTGCCCTTGCCGACCTCTTTACTATGTGTTTTACAAACTACAGGTCCTCTACTCCCACATCCCCCCAGCAGAATAAGGCATGGGTGGGGTTTCTCACCAGTTTATATCCTGGCGGGGGAGAGCATGGCTTCTGGAGTTTTACTCTGATCGACATGGAACTGGCCATTCCCCTGCAGGCTGGTTGTGCAGCTCTTTCTGAGCAGTGGGTGCAGCTGCTTTGAGTTTTGGGAGGAAAAGGTGAAGAGTGAGTTGTAGTACGGTGCGCACCAAGCAGATTATTGGCAAACATAATTAAAAATATATGTGTGATTACTCCTCTGTTTTCCTTGTCTTAACCATCCTCTGCATTACCTCTGGCATTTTTAGACAGTAGATAATATGGCTGAGAGGACTCTTGGGCACAGGCAGCTCCTAGAGCAGCAGTGATTTATCTCAGACCGTTTTTAGGTAGCAGAATTTACCTCTAGCTACAGCCACCCCTCCATGTCTGCCCTCCCTCATTTGCATAAGTAATTGGCAGCTTGTTAATGGCTCATTAGGAATGCTGAAAACCGTGGGATTAAAACACACTCAGCGGAGCAGAGATGAGGGGTAGGGGGGGAAAGGCTGCTGTCCCTGCTTGCAAATTACACCGCTTGATTCAACGTGATTCAGAATTACAGGTCATAAAGCAACTAGATTGTTAAATGAAGTAAGGAAAAACAATGTCAGTGGCAGGTTTTATTTTTAGACTCATGTTTAAACACAGTATGTGCATCTAGGGGGAACAAACAGTCCCCTGCCAAACAGTCCTACTGACAGCAGGAAGCTCTCACCCCGTTCTCGGTTTCACATTAACCCTGCCTGGTCAGTGTTTCCTGCTCCTGAACAAGTCCATCTGGCTCCTTACATCACCTCATGGCAGGGACATTTGGTTCCTTTTCCCATGTTCTCTCTGGGTAAATCCAATCCTCTCCCCTCTGGCAGCAGGCAACCAGCATGTCCCTTCCTTTGGGCAAGGCTGGGCCACCCAGCGCAGCTCCACGCAAGTAGGAGAAACTGCTTCGGGTTGCTTTGTGCATTCTGTAATTCTCAAAAAATCCCTTGAAAATTGCTGTGAGATGTCTTCAGTCACTGGCATGCAGAGAGGCAGGCAGCCAGCCTTTTGCTGCGGCACTGCCAGAGCCTGCAGTGGAGGAGATGGTTGGTGTAGCCAGTGAAAATTGTGAGAGGATCACATCTGCTGTTCCCGGAGAGTGGAGCGTGGTGAGGACACAGTCAAGTGAGTTGAAAAGTTTGATGGAAGCTTTTTGTTGTTTGCTGACTGTTTACTCTCACGTTCAGCACTGGCTGTGACAGCAGTGACTGCAAAGGCACGAGAGGTGAAGGCAAGGACAGGGCTGTGATGGCTTTTGAATCACTTGGAGGAGGCTCAGCCCGCGGGCTGGTACAGCCATAGCACACGACGCCTTTCCATCAGGAGAACACCTTGGGGATTTTTTGGAGTCCAGAGTAATTCTGGCAATGGTGCAGTCTCAGATATAGCTAGGACCTTTCTTCCTGGATAAGCTGAATGGAAATTTCAGGTAAAGCACTTGGGAATCACATCCAGTCATAATTTACAGTTAAATTCAGCAACCTGTGATCTAAACTACTTGGGTACTTAAGAGTCTAGTAAGGTGACAGTTAAAACTATGAAGTAGGGACAGCTAAAGTTCAGCAAAGCTCAGCTCTGTCTGTTTCTCAGACAGAGTTAATGTCAGAGTTAATCCCTCTGCCTTGTAAAAGGTGCCCAGGAATCTGTCAGGACTCACAGAGGCAAAATACTGGCACATCTGAAAAATTTCTCTGTGCAGCTGGATCCAGGCTGAAGGCAAGGAAGGAGTGTCTCCTCCTGGATCCCCAGGCAGGAGCATGTGCTGCTCTTCGCATCGCCCTGAGAAGTCATCTCCTTGTGCCCCAACCTGAACTGACAAACGTCGACTCACAAAGGCACAATCTACAGCAGTTTTGTTTGTTGTTCTCCAAGAGCTCAACCTAGCCAAACAGAGCAGCTTTTCCTCCTTCTTGCTTTCACTGCATTTTTTTTTTTTTGCCCTTACATCCTCCCAGATGACCCTGAGAGCCACCTGTGGCTCTTATTCATACAAGGCTGTCCAGAGCTGCTGGATTAACAGCACATCCTGCCCGCCACAGAAATCAGCGTGTCCTGATGGAGACTTACAGCTGGCTGCTGGGGGAAGGCTCCGAGCTGGATCACCCAGCTCCTTGTGCTGAGCTCTAAAGGACATATGATTTGGTGTGGTCCAGCCTGGGATGGCATCCAGGTCTGCAACGAAAGAAGATCCCAGGTCACCCCTACCTGCAGCAGCAGGAACGGAGATGGCAGTCAGAGAATGTGTGTCTTATCATTAGGTTGAGTGGATTGAGCATGGAGTGGAATTTCCTGGAGAAGGAATGGTGCCAAGGTCTCCACTACTGCTACGTGATTCTGTACAAACTCAAATGTCTCCACTTCCTGCACAAAAAACGGGAAGTCCAAATGCTGCATGATACAAAGACACCTACAGTGGTTTTTATGCCTCTCCCGGAGCAGGAGCAGAGCCTCCATCAAGTATGCCAGAAACAGGAAGAAAGTTATCAAATGACCAAGGAAAACAAAAGCACTGAGGGTTTTGTTTGTTTGGTTTGTTTTTTATTTCAACATTGTGAAGGAAACTGCACAAAAAGAAAAAAAAAAAGACACAGAATAAGAGTATGCCAGAGACCAAATCCAATTCTGAGCTGGGCTCCATGGAGGTACCTTCCAGCTGTGGGTGTCGAAAAGATGGCTCAGCAGTTCCCCTTTGAATGCTGCTCTGGGCTACAGCCCTGGTGCTGGTATGTGAACTGGGAAGGGGAAAAACAGTGCTTCCCACCAAAAACTGCCTTTAACGTGCTAATATCTGTATTCCCACCGGTCCTAAATCTGCATGAAGGTTTTTCAGCCCTACTCTGGTTTTGATTTCCAGGTTATCTCTTCTGGTGGCTCAAACTGTGGATTTATTGCACAGTCTTTGCTGAACAGTGCTGCTCCACTACCTGCTGCTGTACTGTCAGACTCACCAGGGGATAACATGTCATCTTCTCCCTTCCTAATCAGCTGGATGTCATTCAGAAAGCTGGGACAAGGAGAACTTTTCCCCCAGACACCAGCTTTCCTTGGTAGCAGACAAACCTCAAGCCTTATAATACTACTTGTACGTAGCACTTATATAGCTTTACATCCTCAAAGTGCTGTACTAGCATTAAGTAATTATCTCTCTCCCTAATGGCCATTAATGCTGGCCTTTCATGAACCTCCCCCAGCTCCCCGAGGTTCATATCTAATCCAGCAATAAGCTGCTCAGAGGGAGTGGCTGGCTGTCTTGCAAGTCCATGGGCTTGGATGTGAAATGAGGCTTCAGAGCAGGGGCCAGGTGCCCTGGAGTATCAGAAACACGGGGCCGTGGATCAGGGCATGCCCTTGAGAGCATCCACTAGAAAGGGGTGGAATCGAGTAGGTGATACTGCGATCTTGAAACGGAGAGGAAGAAAACTGTGGCTGCTCAGAGGATGAGCACTGATTGCTCTATTTAGTACCAGGATAGCACTGTGAATGGTAAGAGCAGAGCAGCAGGAATAACATGTCAGTGTGGGCATGGGGAGTTGATCTAGGGAGAGAAAGTTAGCTAAAAATGTCAAACAAAGCTAGACAGCCATGGCAATGGGATAAAGAGGCCAGTCTGCAGGTCTGTGAAGCATTAAGATAACAAGGCGAAAGGGCGAGCTTGGTGGCATCATAGGATTTAAAGAGAGGAGCAGAAGAGGATTTACTTGTCCTATTTGCTTGCAAGCAAAGCCCTCATCCAAGCTATGGAGTGTCTCCAAGGAAGATACTGTAATGCCACTGCTTCAGGACATTTTACCCTTGGGGAAGGTGAGCCTACCTGATGGCTGGGATCTCCCATCCCTTGCTCCCAAGGGAAGTGGAGAAGATGGTGTGGGAAGATGACATGGCTGTTTTAGAGAAGTCTCAGAAGCAGCATGCTCCTAACAAACACCAGTCCTGCGTGGTCACTTACTTCTGAAACCTGCTGGACCCAGCTCTGAGCAAGCAGAGGCTGAAATAAACTTTCACCTTCTCCCTAAAGGCATGATAATGATTCTTTCCAAAGCCAAGGATATGCCTTGTAAGCTGGCTTTGCAAAAGAAGAAAACAGCATCCTTTTTTTCAGCCTGATTTAATGGCATCATTTTGCTTTTATGCTTCTGGCAGTGGCTGGTCCTGTAAAACAAGTACATAGCTGTAGGAATCACGTGCCAGTCTACAGTGGCAGAACACAGCTCACAGTCACTACACGTTATGCAAAGGATTTCTGTCACCCTGGACACACTCTGCTTCCTGCGGCATCAGTAGCACAATCCCTCTGTGCTCAGCTCTAAATCATTTTGCTACATCATCAAATAACAGGGTATGGCTGACTGCAGATCAGGAGGACTTGACTTGGTGTTCACTTACTGCACAGCTTCGGAGCGGGGCCTTTCCCTGCCTTCCTGCATCTGTTTTCTCATCTGTGAAATGGGAATTTTAATACTGATCTGTTTGCAAGGGAAGCAGTAAGGGATAGTCAAAGGCAATTCTTTAAAGAGTAATAGCCAGCCTTATGTGCAAGGTTAGACACTGGAGTGGGTTTATGGTAGAGTTTAATTGATGCCTGTTCTGATCATGGCTGGTAAGTGCAAGGCTTAACACTTGCTCTCAAAAATGTGGCACCCTGTTGGAGATGCAGAGGATGCCTCTGCAAGGAACACCTTCTCATTTCTGAGCATAGCTGGGCCAGGTTTTGGGATCCACAAATTTCTGGGCATCGCTTGTTTGGTTTTTCTTCCCCAAACTAATTGATTATTAATTATTACCAGATTAATTTGTAGTAGAAGCTGTGTCTCACATGGCTGGGAGGAATTCTATGGCTGTGCTTGAACCTCAACCTATGAGCTAAGCCAAGGCTGTGTTGTCACATCCTTGGGACAACTCTTGACTGCCTATGTCATTTTGCTGGCAGAACTTCACCAGCATGTGTCTAGAGGAGACCAAAGACCTTGACTTTATTTTAGGTTATTGGATCTGAGATGGCACTACTGGCTTCTCTGCTCTGCTTTCAGGGCCAGATCCTCCAGTGGTGTAAATCGGGGCCCTCCCACTCGAGCAGTGCTGCTGTAGGACTGCCTGTGTAAGGTGAGGGCCTGGTTCACACCTGAACTGCTCTAAGACCAGCTCAGAAGGGAGTTAACTGTGCTCAGCACATTGTACTGCCTGTAATCACAAATGATCCTGCAAGATTCAGGATATTGCAAATGTAGAGAGCATTTCAACAAATTCGAGATTGCTGGAAAACTGAAGAGTTAGTGCTACTTAAAGGAGAATAAAATAAGCATTAGCACAAAACAGTTTTTGCAACAATCAAGTTTGATATATGTCCTGTTCTGCTCATAACGTTTCCTCAGAGCCCTTTTCAAGAAGGGGAAGCAACTTGTAAAAGCTGGGAATGCAGGGAAGAGCTAAATTTGCAGCCAGGGTTTTGAAAGAACAAACAAAGAAAAGCATATTTCCATTTCCATTACGGCAGAACATTCTTGGGAGTTCAGAGCAGCAAGCTGAGAACACGCCAGCCAAGCCGCCTCTAAACAGGAGGTGTGGAGCTGCAATGAGCTTTTTATCTTCAAGCATCTGCACTTAGGAAAGAAAGATCTTCCTGAGGCTTTTAAAACTCCTCTCTTTTGAGGGGGGGTCTGTTTCAGGGTAAGGAAAAGGGCTGGTCTGCAGCCCTCTGAGTGCAACATTGCAAACCGGAGCCTAAATTCTGCCAAACCCCACAGAAATCTGAACTCCTCCATGCAGAAAGCCAGCTGAGCGTCCTACCCCTTTCACACCCTATTCCAACACACCTCCCTCTTCCTTCCAAGCGCTGCAGTGTCCCTGTACTGACCCTTCCCCACACTAGTTCTGCTTTAATCAGTCAAAGAAACGTGTGGAAAAACTGGCAGCTCAGAGGAGAGCTTTTGTTTGTACAAGAAATGTTTTCATCCGAGCGAGCACAACAATCTCATTACTTGGAATAGCCACACATATGCTGGAGTCCTGGACAGCAGATACCTTCTCCCCTCATCCTCCGTAGGACCAGAGGGATTGCTGCCTGTTTGATTCAGCTGCAGTGCTGCAAAGTTATCAGCGCTGCTTTTTTGGTGTCCCTAATGAGAAAAGCAGTCTTCCAGGCAGCTCCACAAAAGCACTTTTCTCATCACCACTAAAGCCTCGTACACTGTAGCCTCAACAGAAACAAGAGTGGAGACTTGCAGCCCTGCTGCTTCCAGCGCGGGTTGTTTGTAGCAATTAGCTCTTTCCCCACAGATGGAGCCTCGTGTGCAGGAGGACAGCACAGAGAAAAACTTGTCCTGCTCAGAGAAACTTGTTTAGGAATCTCTAGTGGATCTGAAGATAAATCCATCTACTTTGGAACTGTTTGCAGGTATCCTGCAAGCCTCCTGTGTACCTGCTGAATTCCTGGGCCCTGCAGAAGGGCTGACTCTAACCTGAGGAACTGCCCTTCCCTGGCTCGGCATACCCCAGTTTTATACACCCATGGGCTCTTCCAGTTCCAAACTCTCCAAAGGGGCTGGCTTTCCCTCCTCCATTAAGTGATGGGCATATCCTTGCCTGTAAGAGCCTGTTCTTTACCTACAGACCACCTTCTGCAGTGTGGTCCTGCAGCAATTTACATAATGAAAGCACTGTCTGAAAAGGCCTGTGGCACAGTTTTATGAGCACAAAACCTTTCATGCGATTGGGTGATGCACAGATGCCTGTGCATGGCTTTTAGAGAACCTTTCTGAAGAGGGACAGCCCTCATGCTGCGTCTCTGGTGGGTGCCTTGGAGTACTGAGGCCCTGAAATGCTTTGCTGACCCCTCTTGCTCTGTGTCCGGGTTCACCAGACTGTAGGGCTGGAGTATGTTCTTGGCGTTTTGCATTCGATTTCCGTACAAGCCCATTTTGGGTGGAGAGGGTGTAATTTATCTTGTTACGTTTCACTCCCTATGAGTCAGGCTAACCAGGTGGGATTGGTGGGTAAGCCCATGAGTGGCAGGGGAGGCAGAGCCAGCCCGGCCTTTAGGAACAGCTCCTTGTTGCTGTAGTTCACAGGGAGGCCCTGAGTTTGCCCACATCATGTCAGGGCTGTCGTGAAATGGACTGCTCAAGCACCAGAACAGGCTCCGCAGGGGAGTGCTCACAGCTCCAAGCCTGGCAGAGCTCAAGGA
>VYZQ01012052.1:14756-30415 GCA_013400655.1 Mystacornis crossleyi | reverse complement strand
TTTTTTTTTTCGTTTTCTTTGGAGGGGGAGGGAAGTACAGTTACCTTCCTCCTACTGCTGAGGCATCTCCCTGGAGACTGTGACCAGTGCTGAGATCTTGGGTGAGCTCTGGGGCCAGCTCAGGTGCTGTCGCTGCTCGCCTGGGGTGGTGTATGGGACAGGAGCATTGGCATGGGCCGTGCTAGTGTGGTGGTGGAGTGTCTGCCAGATTAGACTTGGGGGGCAGCGGGGAAAACAGCTGTGTGAGGTGGATGGTCTGCTCAGCGTGGTGGCAGAGTTCAAAGAGGGAAGGAGAAAGTGTGCAGGACTCTAGGAGATCGACTGGTGGAGCCGTACTCTTCGCTCCCTTAGACAATTACACAGGCTGTACAAGGTAGTCACTGGAACAAGCTGCCCAGAGCCGTGCTGGAGTCACCATACCTGGGCCTATGCAAAAAAATGTGTGGATATGACAGTTGAGGTCGTGGTTTAATGGCGAACAGGATCAGTGTGTTGGGTTGACACCTGCGCTTCCTGTTAAACCTAAATAACTTTCTGGTTCTATGCAAAGGCTCTCTTCACTTAGTGTTTAAATTTGCGGTCTATATTTCACTTCGGTTAGTAGCTTGCACGTATTCCTTCTATCTCCACGCGAACACTAGGTCAGAGGGAAGGGATTATTGCGGTTTACCTAGTGCTCTGCAATTTTGTTTCTTTTCCCTTGCATGTACTGAACCGGGGCCGCGGCACCGCCCTCAGGCCGGGCTGGGGGCGGGGCCCTCTCGCGCCGCTGCTCTGCGCAGGCGCGGGCGCGCGGGCCGCCGGGAGCCGCGCGGTTCGAAGGCGCGGCGATGGCGGCGCTGAGCTGGGACCAGGACCAGGACCAGGACCGGGACCGGGACCGGGACCGGGACCGGGACCAGGACCAGGACCAGGACCAGGACCAGGGTCGGGACCAGGGTCGGAACCGGGGCTCGGCGCTGACCCGGGGAATGGAGTCGGCCCTGGCCGCGGTGTTGACCCGGGAGCTGGAGCCGGCTCCGGCCCCGGCGCGGCCCCAGAGCGGCGGCGGCGACGCGGGCGTCATGACTCTGGTCCGGTTAGTGCCGGCGGGACGGAACGGGGAGCAGCCTGGGGGGGGGATGAAGGGACGCGCAGCCTCTGACCTTTGTCGCTTTACTCCCACCGCAGCCTGAGGGACCGAATGAAGGACCAGCTCATGGAGTACAACACGGCCATTCTTGGCGGTAAGTACATCCCTCCTCGCAGTGGGATCTTGCATTAACAGAGAATGTGACGTGGCATATATATATTTTTTTTTTAATAAGTCTTTAATTATTTATCAAATGTGCTCCTTACGATAATGAAATGTTTTTCTTGGCCGTGAGTTTTATCATATTTTCTAGGAAGCTTTTGAGACGTATTTGAATGTTGACAAAGATGCCATATAGTTGTTGCCCACTGTCCTTTCTCTTCTTTTCTGGGTTTGAACTTTCGTCTTCTCTGACACGTAGTGATGGTTTTCAGAAATCTGGTCACTGGGGTTGAAGACTTGACAAAAGTCTGCCAAAGTGTTTGGCAGCAATACCGATTTAAGGTGTTTCCAGTACCTGTAGAGTCACTAGATGATTGGGGTTGGAAGGGACTTTAAAGACATCTGCTTTCAAACCCCCCATCATGCGCAGGGACACCTTCCACTAGACGGTGTTGCTCAGAGCCCTACCTGACCTCACAACCTTATCTTGAATGCTTCCAGGGATGAGGCATCCACAGCTTCTTTTGGCAGTCTCTGCCTGTGCCTTACCATGCCTCACCACCCCACAGTGTATCTAATCTAAACCTACCCTTTTTCAGTTTAAAGCCATTCCCCCTTGTCCTGTCAGTACCTACCCTTGTAAAAAGTTCTTCTCCATCTCTCATAAGCTCCACTCAGGGATAGAAGGGACTCAGTAAGGTCACCATGCAACCTTCTTCAAGCTGAACAACCACTCTCTCAGCCTTTCCACATAGGAGAGGTGCTCCAACCCTCTGATCATCTTCACTGACCTCCTCTGGACCTGCTCCAACAGATCTATGTCCTTCTTATATTGGGAAGCCCAGGCCTGAATGCAGCACACCGGGTGGGGTCTGCCAAGAGCAGAGTAGAGGGGCAGAATCACCTCCCTCGACCTGCTGGCCACATTTCTGATGCAGCCCAGGGTGCAGTTGGGTATGTGCTCTTCTACTGAACCATCCAGTGGCATATATAGAGCAATGTCATGAACCAGCTCCAGATCATCTAAAAAGGGCTAAATTAAATATTTTAAAGCCTAACTATTTCTGTGATACAGCTAATTGATAGTGTAGTCTCATTAACAGTAAAAGAGCCAATAAAGCTTGGAGGTAGAAGTAAGAAATAACTTCTTCACACGAAAAGTGCTGATACTTTATGCTCTGTACATTGTATTTAAAAGTCTCTGCTGTGGTTTTTTGATGATATTCTCTTTTGCAGGTCAGGAAAATTTCCCTGATCATGTAATTGAAGAAAAATTTATCCAGAGGTATGTCACTGGATAACCTCAACATTCTCTTGTAGATTTTCCTTCTTAGTGAATTGCTGGATTGTAAGTCAGTACGTTGGAGAAGTTTGGTGAAAATAATGGAAACTAAGAGAAAATGTGGGGAAGAAATGCTTTATTCCGTTTCCCAATGTACTTCTGTATCTGATGTGGCTTCTAAATTTGCAGTCCTTTATGTGATGGCTAGAATTCACTAATATAGTTCCACATGGAACTGGCCCTAACAATATGTGGCTTACATGAAAAATTCTTATATTAGATATGTAGAAAGGAATTTAAAATGTGACGCTGCTTTTAAATTTTGTCGTCTTCACACTCAGGTTGTCTTATTGCGTTTTATCTTTCAGTGCCACACAGGATTTGCAAAGAGATATAGAGGAAGTGAAAGTCTCTTTCTGGAACAAGACATTGGCCTTGCAAAGGTAGAATTTTCTTCATCCTTTATTTGGAAGTTTCCTCTATGTGTAATAGATGCATATAGACATAGGTCTAATTAAAACGGGATTTTAAAGTGATATGGGAGCTTGAGGAGATTTTAAGTACCATTGAACCATAGAAATGCAGATGGATATGCTGTAGAAAACAAAACAAAACAAAAAACACCATCAAAACTAAAAACTTACCAGTTGAAATGCCTAAACCCAGAAGTTCCTTCACAGTTATGAAAGAATGACTGTACAGATCAGACAGCATATTTCTTGGTAGTATTTTCCAAATCCATATGAAAAGACGGAAGTTGATAATGTTAGACATCTCATGTTATATGGCTTTTTATTTGAATTCACACCTTTGCCCAGCTTCATTTCTGCAGACTATGGGATTAATGGTGTCCAAGTATGTTGGTCAAGAGAAAAAGGAGTTGTCACTCTCATAAATAATCACTGATATTTCTTTTCTTTTCCTGAGAGTTAAGGCCCATTATTTAAGAAGTGTGTTATTTTAACGGTACTGAATATTTTGTTTATATAATTCCAGTGTGAAAGTGGACAAAAGTGAAATCCTGGAAATTATGTTTTTCTCTTACTTATTTAAATCTGCTTATCTCTGTTTCCTATGAGTTCTCATCAGTCTTATGTTATTTCTTACACTATGCAGGATCCAAATTATGGATGCCCTGAGAAACAAAGTGGGTCAAGATGATGAGGAGTCACGGTAAGATATTCTTGGGGGTCAGATGTTTATTGTGACATATTTCTAGATTATTTCATTTTACCTCATGTCAAAGCAAGCTTCCTTTTTCTAGTTTTGATAGAATTATATACTGTCTACCTTCTGGCTAGAATCAGCATGATCAGACCTCATACACCCAGTGTAGATTTACAGATGGGCTCTGAATTTACCCACCTTTGATTACAGAGGTCATAACTCTTGATTCACTAGTGAGAACTGCTTGTAGCCAAGAGACCTTTTTGTCTTTAGTGCCTGAATTACCTGCGTTTATAATAGCTGAACGCATATTACAGGCTTGTGACAGGGCCTTGCTCTGCTTTCTGCCTTTATTAACTAACCATATAGGAGCAAAATGTCTTTGAAAAGGAACTGAAAGCTTAAACATATTTAAAACTAGCTTTTGACTTCCTACCCAATATTAACAGGTGGATGCATACAAAGTGTAATATGAGAAATTTAATTTATGTCAGAAATACAGCTAAGGGATTGTATCTCCATGATTTAGGAGCTTTAATTCGTAGCCATTTTCAAATGGCTAGGCTTTCTTGATGCCTTCCAAACTCTGTGATTTAAAATGTTGGACAGATTTAAATGAAATCTTAGGGAAACTGAAAGGGGAGTAAGAGAACTCTTTGGCCTCTACAATGATACTTACTTAGTCTATTAACTGTAAAAAGAAAAGTGTGCAGATGCATAATGTTATTTTGCTGTTATGAGAAATGAGACATTCTGTATTTAAATCAAATAAAGTTGATTAAAACATTTATGATATTGACTTATATTAGTGTTCTTAAGGTATGCAACTGTTTCCTTCCTTAGTCTGATCCTGGAAACAATGAAACACATAGTATTGCTCAGCCGGACAATAATTGAGTATCAGCAGGTAAGTGGCAGTTGTAGCTTCTGTTGCTGTTGTGCAGGACAACAAACCTCAACATGGGCAGGAATACACTTTGAAAGCACAAGTCATTCGAAGCTAAATATGTGGTGATAAGGGTGCAGTTCCTACTGCTGTCAAAATTATTGATTACTTAAAGCGAGTAAGTAAGTAAGTCTGTTTTAGAGTTGCCCTTAGCTGTGGATTGCCCTTTTGTGGATTGAATTAGCATCTTTCAGTGTTTTTGGAGACAAGAGTCTGGAAGATACTTTTTTTTCCCCTCTTTCAGCAAGCACACCAGAAGGAACAGCAGTTGATTGACATTAAAAGGAAAAGACTCTGTAAGTGTGTTCTCTGTATTGACTTTGGTTTGTATTGTAATGTAGAGTTCATATAGTTCATATTTTGAAATTTTTATTGTAGCAATATATATTTATGTGGGAACAAAACTTTCAACTCAGTTATAAAACTTGTTACAGAAGTAGGAAGTACTGTAGAGATGACCTGGTATTTTCCCTAACTGGACATGAGACTGACATGTTAGAATGAAAGACGCAAGACAATACTCAAAAACAATGTGGCACCATTTTATTATTTAATATAAGCTCCTCAGAAAGTTACACATTGTTTAGTCATTTAAATCAGCCCTACAGCACCTAAAGGATACCTTTTTGTCATACTGCCCATTTATGAGGTGTTTGCAGTACAGGGAGGGGATATACTTACAAAGAAGTGTGTATATATATATATAGCTATTCAGCAATCTTGTTAGAGTGGGTCAAATTTAGAAGTGAAGTCAATATTCAGAACTTAGTAAGGTAAATGTGTTCTTTGAATGTTCTATCTTTCATGACCAGTTTTGCCACCAATTCTAACGGCTATTGTTTGATTCATGCACAGGGAGTTGTGTATATGTTGACAGTATTGAAAAAACACAATGAAATAACTGTTCACATGGGAAAAATGACCGTACTTAATATCTTTACAAATAAAGGAAAGAATGCTCTGCCAGCATTCTTTCAACGTATGAAATGCCCCTAAACACTGTTAATCAGTCTAGTTTTTAGCCTGGTTTCCTATAAATATAGTAAAATTCAATGGTCATGTCCATATGCTTGTTGTAAGACTTTGAAGTTTGGTTTCAGTGAAATCTGAAAAAGGAATAAGGGTCTTAAAAAGGTATACAAAAGACCTATAAAAGTTGTGGCACTTGAAAAGAGGATATAGGACAAATGTGCAAATTACAGTCCCTGCCTGAGGGAATTGCAGACAGCATACAACATACTTCCTGTTTTGCTGTTGGCCAGGGAGCCAGTTGTTGTAGTTTGATACCAGGTAGCCACAGCATGTGTTGCATCTTTCATGAAAGAAATATCTTGAGGTATGTTGG
This sequence comes from Mystacornis crossleyi, assembly GCA_013400655.1. Classification (NCBI taxonomy): domain Eukaryota; kingdom Metazoa; phylum Chordata; class Aves; order Passeriformes; family Timaliidae; genus Mystacornis; species Mystacornis crossleyi. Next base: position 24,441 of record VYZQ01012052.1, on the reverse strand, counting down.
AGGGAAGGGGTGGAGTGTGAAGTTAGGGTTATTGCAGTAGAAGTGCTTTAGGTGGCTCTGAGGAAGAAAGAATATCTTCATTTCTACTGTTCACCTAACTACTTTTTAAAGCTTCATTTTCCTAATAATGTAACAGTACTAAAAAAAGATGGAGGACAGAAACTACAGCAAATTCAGACCGTGATGACAAAGCAAAAGGAGAAACAAGCAAGTGTGAATGTCAGTGAAACAGAGAAGTTGCTTGATAAATTAGAAAAAGAAAGACAGATGACTACAATAATTCAAAACGTGTTCCAGGTAATGTTGTGTGGCTTTTAGAACCAAGTTTACAATTTTTCATTATACTCAAGATAACATACTGTATGGCAAATGTAACTTAACAACACAAAACTGTTTCCTAAAACATTTAATTTTAACAATGGTAATGGAAAAACTATGGAAGGAAGACTTCTATTGCTTTAAAGGCTAAAAGTGTAAAATTGTCATGAGCATCTTTGCATTAATTTTTTGCAGGGTTTAAAGACAGTATATCAATCTATCTTTGTTTCCTTAAAGGTAGAAAAATAATGCACTTTCTTGAGGAACATCTGTCACAGCAATGGCTGTATTTCCTTCTACTCTGAGTCACCTCTGTGCCCTACCAAATCAGTTCCCCCATCTCATGGTTAGAAAAAGTAAATTGGTATTAATCCCATGTTACGAGAGAGCCTGCATCTTCCCCTTCCGACCATATACCTTCTCTGTTTGTGTCACCCCCTGCAACCCTGTGTAAGCCCTGGCTCGCTGCCACAGCCAGTCTCCAGATCCTTTCAGCAGTGTAGCCTTTGCCCTTTTGGTTATCCGTGTATCAGGGGCTGCCAGCTAGTCTGAATACATGCAGCCAACTGGCAGGTCACCTGAGTGTGGAGTCATGCAAAGTGAGGAAGAAAATGTCATGGTTTGGGTTAGGGGGGAAAGGTCTCAGGCTGCAGAAGAATGTCAAGGATGCAAAGAGTGTTCTGTCTTTTTGTATTGTATCCTATGGCTGCTACTGTTTTGCATTGATAACATTCTTGCATCTCAAATTGAGAGTGAGAAATTTAACGTTTTACTGCGATTTAGATTAGAGTCTAAAACTATCTCCTGGTTTTGTATTCCTGAAACTTTCTGAGCCCTACGTAGAGGAAATACTCTTTGGTTAAATTTAAATTCCCATTTTCAATCCAGAATGGCAGGATGAGAATGTTAACTGTGTTCTTCTGTGTTTGAGGCAAACTTTATTTCATATTGTTAAAAACATTCCCTAGGTTTCTGTATTTAAAATAGGAGTCCCCTATTTTATGCAGGCCCCTCAAGGAAATCAAAAACATGGATTTGGGGATTTTTTTGCCTATGTATCAATAGGACCTAAACCAATACTTCCTTTTTTCCTTTCCCTCCCCCCATCCTGCCTACTTCAAACACTTGTGAATTTCAACGGCTTTCAAATTAAAAGTTAAAAAGCAGACTTTCTTTGAGATATTTTACTAGGAGTTGTCCTTTGCAAGGGCTTGTTTTAACCTGTAAATCTTTCTCATTTATAGACCATCATAATTGGAAGCAGAGTTAACTGGGCAGAAGATCCATCTTTAAAGGCAATTGTTCTACAGCTTGAAAAAAATGTCTCCTGAAACAGGAGATGTGGTGTTTATTTTATATATTGTATGCATTTTAACTAAACTTAATAGATTATATGTATCTCAAAGACACTTCAAGAATTTTAAAATTTGACCTTTCTGAAAGATGTTGTTCTGTCTAGAGAATCAGAATGCACCAAGCAATTCTTCAAATTAAATTTATCTTCTGATAGACAACAAATATTTGAACAGGTAGTGCAGCTGATGAAATGAAACTACCTGAAGACTCACTTCTCAAGCTGTCCTGTGTCAAGCACTCATTTTCCTCTGAAAGGCAACAATAACACAAGAAATGTTTCAAGGTTTTATGTAGAAGTGGACTTGAACTGAGGGTCTGCTGAACCCTTCACCTGGGGACCAGCTGGCTGTGGAGCTTAGGCAGGATGCATGACCTTGCTCTATCCCAGTGGAAAGCTCAATCTGGAAAATTTATTAGCAAGTCTGGAGTTGGGATTATTTTTGTTATTAAGGCATTAGGTATAATTTTGAACACCAGAAATTTTATGCTTGTTAACAGCAACTCTTGTCTATAGAGGTGACTTCATACTGTCGACTGTGCAGCTAAGCAGTATTTTAATTACATGTCTTCACTAGCATTTGCGCTTTTTTTAACTGGTGTTGTTTGATGTTTGAAGGAAATTCGCTCGGCGTGTAGTATGTTTTGGGAGCATGTAGTGTCCCTTTTTATCTTGGTGTGTAGCTTCACTTTTAACTTGACAAGTGATCACGAGCTAATTTTTTTAGGTGGGTGCCTTGATCTAATAGCAAGAATAAAACATTGATTTTCCTGAAAATGTTTTATTTGGTTTGGAGGTTTTTTTAACTTAGGGTAAAGCAGTTGCTTGGCAGGCCGGCCAGAGTTCCGGGTGCCGCCCACGGCGGGCTCTCGTGGCTATGGGCGGGGCCTCGCTGTCTGTCGGCGGGGCCCGGAGCTGCCACTCAGGCTCGTCACCATGGGCAGCAAGATGGCGGCCGCCACCAGGGCGGTGCAGGTAAGGGCGGCTTCGGGACAGCGGTGTCGGAGACAGCCAGAGCCCTGAGTCGGGCGGCGGGGCTCGCTTCTCCTGCTGCCGCCGCCGAGCAGCAGGCCGCCTCGAGGCGGCCGCGGCTTGAGGACACGCCGCCGGGGCGGCCGGTGTCCTTGGGGAGAGCCGTTCAGTGGTGCGCGCGCGGCGTCGCGGGTGCCTGGTGCTGTGATAGCAGAGGGTGCGGAGCTGGCTGGCAGCTCCTTCCGAACCTGGGCCTCTCCAAGGTGAAAGTGCCTTATACAGGCAGAGCACAGCTCGCGATCCCATGTGCTAAAGTGCTGTGGAACCACGGCATGGTTTGGATTGGAAGGGACCTTAAAGGTCACCTAGTTACAACCTAGTTACAGCCCACGGCAGGGGCACCTTCACTATACCAGGTTGCTCAAAGCCCCATCCCACCTGGTCTTAGCCACTTTCAGGGATGGGACAGCCACAGATTCTCTGGGCAACCTGTGTCAGTGCTTCACCACCCTCAAAGTAAAGATTTTCTTCCTAATCTTCCTAATCTTTCTAATCCTAACCTGCCCTGTTTGGGTTATAAGGTCTCCCTAGAGCCTTCGGCAGGCTGAACAATCCCAGCTCTCAGCCGGTCCTCACAGGAGAGGTGCTTCAGCCCTCTGATCGTCTTTATGGTCCTGGTCTGGACTCACTCCAACACGTCCATGTTTTTTTTGCTTTGGGGACCCCAGAGCTGGACACAGCACTCTGGATGGGTTCTCACCAGAGCAGATTGCATTGTGATTGCATTCATGCAATGACAGTGGCTGTTTCTGCACACACACACTGATGAGAAGAGGAAGACAAAGCTTGTCCTTGCTCTGACATCAGGGTGCAGGCCTAATTTTTAAAGTAAAATTCTTCCGGGGGTAAACTTAGAATTTCAGTAAGTAGTAAGTGTATCAGAGAAGAGGTGCAGCAGTTGGGAGTGGTTGTTTGATACATTGTACATTCCATTTTATTATTTCAAGGTAACCTGTGCCTGTTTCTCCCACTACATGGTCTCGTTCTAGGTAGTCAAGCCACATACTCCATTAATTAAATTCCCAGACAGAAAAAGTGGTCCCAGACCTAAAAGTAAGTATATTGTGTATGGATACAGCTTGCACCACATTTCTTTACATGAACTGTTTTATTTAAGAACCAGCACCCAATTTCTCTATTTCAGTTATGCAACTGAACTGAGTTGGAACAGGGTTTTTGAAATATGCTTGATTTAGTTTGAAGGCAACTCTTAGGCTTTCTTTACAACTTCTTTTCTGTACAGCTGTGTGTAGACACATAATGCATGCACATCTTTATTTTTTCCTCAAAAAAGATTCACAAAGATTTCCAGTGTTGTTTTTCTACTTTCATACAAAGCCACTTTTTCCCAAATACTAATATTGACTGAAATGAATGTGCCCAAGTGAGTTTGAAGCAGCTTTAGGTATTCAGTGATATTTGCATAAATGATGTTGCATTTTTCTCATTTTTTCTTACTAGAAGCATGTGATGTATTTTCTGCTGTATTTTCAAAACATGACTATAGCTGGGAGACACAGCCCTCTGTACATTTTAAGAAGTATTTTCTTGTATTACTAATTAATGCTGAGGAAAAAAATTCATTGCAATCTTTAACATTAACTTTTATTCCAATGTTGATATTTATGGTATTCCCAATACTATTATATTTAAACCACAGATTTGTATTAGCAGTATGTTGGTTTAGAAGTCCTTTTGCATCAAAAAGCAGCTGAAAGAAAAGTAGAAGTTGTCTTCAAAAGCTCTGTTATTCTCACTTCTTTGGAAATTATACTATGCCAAGTTATTTGCCACAGCATTATGAAGCCCACAATTAACTTTTAAAGGCTCCACAGTGCACATAAATGCCTCTTCTGACTTACCTGTGAACTCTTCAGGAACTATTTTCTGCAATAACGTTCTGTCAAAATTCTGTACATTTTGCACAGTTCAGCCAAAAGCACGACCTTTCATGCCAGTGAACAACTTTCTCAAAAACTTGAAAATGTGTTTCTTACCTCTTGTTTATCTCTGTGTCAGATGATTTTTGTGACTGTATCTTAAGTACGTTAGACTTTTCTACCTTAATCAGGATCTGTCATCTCGTTAGTAAACTGCAGCCTACTCTGTCTTGCTTCAATGCTGTAGCAAAAACTGCATTTAACTGTACCAGGTTGTTTCTTCTACAGAGCTAAATGGCTCCTCAGAACAACTAGGGATGTGAAAGGCCAGCAAGATTCTACTGGGCCTATTACTTCTATTACTACATCATGGTCTCGAACAGGGAAGGGAGAGATGTAGTAGAGACTGTATCAGAACTAAAGCAGCAGCAGTAAAACTTCTGATTACTGCACTTCTGATGTTTTTAATTAGCTAATGAGTCAACTGCACTTCAGACTGAAACATACAGCAGAGGAAAATCTTGAGAAATCTCTAGACTATTTTGTGGTAGATGAAACAAACTTTGAGAAACTGCTTTTTTTTTTTTGTATGTAAGGTATGTTATATCTTGAAACAAAAATACTCTGCCCCCTGTTCAGAATATGCTGCTTCTGATGGACCCACTTCTGCCTTACTCTGCTTGGGATCTTCCACTATTTCTGAACCACCTTGGGACTTTCAGACCCAGTCTTACAATAGCTTCTGAATATGCCTCTTGATGGTGGCTTGGTCACAATGCTGCAGGTGTTTGATGTCGCCATCCTGCAGCTGCCTCAGACTCATTAGGGCTAAAACTCCCTCCTCTCTTTCGTGGTCATTGGTCTTGTTGGAGCCAGGAAGGACAAAGGCAGGCAAAATGGTGGTGTTTTAGCTGCTCACATGCTTTGGTTCATGCAGCCTTCATGCTGCTTATTTTGTACTTATATAGAGCTTCTGTCCAGCTGTTAGATGTTCCACTTGTCTTGCTGATTTTTCTGGAGCACAGAGAAGGACTTCTGTGGAAGCATTCTGCTCTGTCATGTGTTTCACCCTTATATATCTATAGGACTGAGTGCTGAAACGAACATATTGCTGTGATCTGTGCCCTGCCCGGTGGGGTAATTGCATAATTCCATTGTAAAATCCACCATGGTGGGACAGACCTAAGGTTCAGAATGCAGACTGTGACAACACTGCCCTTTTGTCATCTCTTTTTATCTGCACAATCAAGGTGACTTCTCTAATATGAATTCCTGAAGCTTAGCTCCTGATCCTCACTGTGAAGAACTAAATGCACTCCTTGGTCTCTGCGTTTCATTAACATTGGTTGCTGATGTCCGATACTTGGTGGTCATTCTGCATATCATTAACAAAATGTGATAGGATGCCATTTTGTAATATTAAAAATGGGTACAGCACTGCACTGCATTTTGTGGTCTGTTGTGGTTGTGAGCTTTATCCTTCTGTAAGCCTCTAGATCTTTTTCACTTGTCTGTCTTTACAGTTGCCATAGACGAAAAGCACCATCTCAGTTATCTTTCCACATAATTGCCCACACAAACATTTACATAACTTTACGCTTTTTCTCCAAGTACAGCTTTCCAGTGAAAGAGCCATTGTTAGGGTATACACTGATACATCCTCAGTTTCCACATCAGTGTTTCTGCCATTCAAACTACTGTCAGACTTTTTAGATTCTGCACTTGATACATTTAACAAGAAAAGCAGGTTGTGAAAAGTAGATTGACTTAACTCTTTTATGTATTTGTTACAACGAACAAGATTTTCAAGCAATTGTAGGTTTTGTTGGCTGTTTATTAATTTTACAGTCTATTAGTATTTCTGTAAACGGTTTTGAAATCTGGGTTTCAGTACAGGAATCTCTACAAGCAAGTGTGCCATCTCTCCATGCTTCAAAAGCAATGGAATCTGTAGGAGGCATATCACCGGCCTTTCAAAATATATCACCTGTTAGTAGAGTACAAGGTACACCAGACACTTCTGAATTAACAAGAACCTTACCTCAGAAATACAGAAGGAGACAAATGTCAGATGAAGAGATTGAATATATTCAAGTAAGTTTTCTTCTTTAGCTTATTTCTGCACCTTCTTGTATGGTATTACATAGTTATTCTTTTTAAGTATGTGCCCTGGGCTTTCATGGTTTTCATATGCAATACCCAAGGTACCCAACTCTCAGTGGTTAGTAGCTTGTGGTACCATTAAGTAGAGAGATTTGGACTTGGAACAGATGTGGTGATAGTCATAGCCTGCATTAATTGCTACCACTACCTGTTTTATAACAGCTGTTTAATGTGTAATTTGACTGTGCTGGGCAGGACACAGAAGTCCGTTCTGAGACCAGGAAAGGCTATTACCAGGTGATCAAAGTCCAAAATATTTCTCAAACTAGTTTTATAAGTTATTTATTAGTAAATTAACTCTTGTTTTTCTAGTAGTGGAAACATTTCATTAAACTTGATACAAGTATTTTCTGCAATAGTAGCAAATATGACATTGTACATGAAAGGCAAGAAAAACATGCCTCTGTTCTGTAACAATTCTCAGTCATAAAAACTGATGATTCAAAAGGGAGAATGCACAAAATGCAAGGAAATTGTGAGGTGATTGTGAGTTTGAAATGAAAATATGCTTGCAAAGCTTTGTTAAAGGGTAAGGACATGTATAGTATAACCATGTTAGTAGAGGAAATCAGTTTTCCTTCATGTATGTAAGTAGGCTGCATCTATATAATAGAAACAAAATCAGTTATTTCCCATAGTAATATACTTCTTGACTTTTTGCATAAGTTTGCTTAACAGTGAGGTAAGTTGTAAAATAATTTTGTTGGGAAAATAAAGAACTGAATACCTTTCTGATATCTTGTAAAGACTGTAATGACTCCACTTGGCTTTGTTTTTACTTTGCACTTTGGAATGTGGGCAGTGAAAGTAATTTTAAGACTCGTGTTTGCTATCATTTTGTTTGTCAGACATTTTTAAGGTTTAGACTCAGGTTTCTTCAGAGAAAGAGACATGGAATCAGCTGTAACTGTAGGTTGCATGTGTTGATTTTTTTGTATTCTCCCTTAAAAAAATGTAGCCATTACTGGTAGATGCTGATATTTGACACTCTGTGCCTGTTCTTATATAGATAAAAAAGTCAATATTTAAATCAGAAATTAAAACTAGAACTATTCTCTTAGTCTATAACAGTGCAAAGGAGAATTTGATCTCAGTTTTACATTCTATTAATATATTTAATATATTAATATATTTAACTGTATGCTTTTCTTTTACAGCGTGGAGGTCCAGAATAAGTTTAGAAGATAGTTTGTTAGCCACTGTTGAAGAATGAGGTATTATATTCACAATAAAAATGTTTCCTTAATAGTAAAGATTCCTGTATACTAATAGCTTTAATAAAATCTCATATGATGGATGAGAAGATTGACACAACACACAAGATATCGATTTGTGACTGAGAAAGATTTTATGTTGATGGCTAATAGCAACTGAATATCTATTATGTATGCACCATTAAAGTATTTTTCTAATTAGCCATATGAAAAGTCAACAATCTAACAGAGTAATTTTATTTTTCTACTGATTGAGATCACAAAATCATAGAATGGGTCAGGTTGGAAGGTCACAGTGGGTCATCCTGTCTGACTTTCCTACTCAAGCAGGGTCATCCTAGAGCACATGGCACAGGATTGTGTCCAAATGGTGCTTGAATATTTCCAGTGAGGAAGACTCCACAACCTCTCTGGCCAGTCTGTTCCAGTGCACAGTCACCTACCTGCACAGTAAAGAAGTTCTTCCTGGTGTTCAGGTGGAACTTCCTGGGCATCAGTTTCTGCCCATTGCCTCTTGCCCTGCTGCTCAGCACCACCGAGAAGAGCCTGGATCCATCATGTTGGTATTTTCCCTTCAGGTACTGATAGACATTGATGAGGTCCCCTCTCAGTTGTATCTCCTCGAGGCTGAACAGGCCCAGCTCCCTCAGCCTTTCCTCATAAGAGAGGTGCTCCAGACCCTTCATCATCTTTGTAGCCTCCGCTGGACCGGCTCCAGGAGCTCCATGTCTCTCTTGTCCTGAGGAGCCCAGAACTGGACACAGCATTCCGGGTGAGGCCTCCCCAGAGCTGAGTACAGGGGCCGGATCACTTTCCATGACCTGCTGGCCATGCTCTTCCTAATGCCCCCCAGGATACCACTGGCCTTCTTGGCCACCAGGACACTCTGCTGGCTCATGGACAGCTCGTTTCCACCAGGACCCCCAGGTCCTTCTCTGCAGAGCTGCCCCCACAGCAGGTCAGCCCCAGCCTGTGCTGGTGCCTGGGGTTGTTCCTCCCCAGGTGCAGGACCCTGCACTTGCCTTTGCTGAATTCAGATGGTTCTTCTCTGCCCATCTCTCCAACCTGTCAAGTCCTTCTGAAGGGCTGCACAGCATTCCAGGGTGTTGGCCATTCCTCCCAACTCTGTGTCCTTGGTGAACTTGCTGAGGAGGCATCTGCCCTTCATCCAAGTCATGAACAAGTTAAACAGCACAGCACTGAACCTTGGGAGACACCACTAGGGACAGGCCTCCACGGGACCTTATGCCACTGATTTTGACCTTCTGGGATCTGCTGTTCAGACAGTTCTCGATCAGCCTCACTGTCCACTCATCCAGCCCACATCCCTGAGTTTGTCTGTGAGGATGTTGTGAGAGACAGTGTTGAAATCCCTGCTGACATTAAGTAGACAATGTCCACTGCTCTCCCCTTACCCATCCAGGTAGTCTTTTCAAAGTGGCTGAGAGCACCTTTTCTAGAGAATAATACTTCTTTATTAAAAAACTATCTATCTACGCAGAGACTATGCATAATTTGCCCCGAGTGTCAGACCTACGGTCAGGGCCAAAACGGAAGGAAGTTTTGGGATGACCTGCTGCCCGCTGCACGACAGGCGCAGTGACAACGCTGCGGCACACCCGAGCTCAGCGCCCGTTCGCGCGGGAAGGGCGCGTGCGCTTGCCCGGGCGGCTGCGCGCGCAGGGGGCGGGCCGGGGCGCGGCCGGAAGCGGCGGAGGCCGCGG
>VYZQ01012052.1:4653-14687 GCA_013400655.1 Mystacornis crossleyi | reverse complement strand
CGGCGGGAGCCGCCCGCGGCCCCGGGGCTGCAGCAGTCCGGTTGGGCCCGGCCCGTGTCCCCGCCCGCCCGCGGCGGGAGGGGGGCGCGGAGGCAGCCGGGCAGTGCCCACTTCGGGCCTGAGCAGGGCTCGGCGGCCTCTGCCTCGCACGGCCCGTCAGCCCCTGCTCACGGCGGCATCTCTCTCTGTCCCCAGTTCGCCACCGTCTATAAAGCCAAGGACAAGACGAATAGCCGAATCGTGGCTATTAAGAAGGTGAGTGTCAGAATGTCTTCTCAGGGTGTCACCAAGTGTCTGGTTGCTCTTGACCCACCTACCGACTTTTTTTTTTTTTTTAACCGACTTGGTGTGAAATGGGATAATACACATTTTTGTTTCTAGAGAGTTTTGATTAAATGGTCTGGTTAACTTGTCTGTAATGCTTACCCACCCCAGAAGAGGGAGTGGCTTTGCTGTGTTTCTGGGTTTCTGAAGGGTTGTATGGTCTGTGACTTCTTGGTTATTTGTTAGGTTTATTCAACAAACAAACTAACACACACATATTCCAAACTGCAGCCTTTACTATACCTTAATAGTGGTGGGTTTTTTTTTTTTTTTTAAATCTTTTCTGCTGCTGTGCCCAATTTCCTTCAGTTCAGAATGTTATCCCTTATTAAGTTCCTTAAAATTCATAGACTCATAGAATATGCTGAGCTGGGAGGGACCCATCAAAATCATCAGGTCTAACTCCCATCCCTGTACAGGACAACACAAGAGTCACACCACGTGCCCAAGAAACGTGTCCAAACACTTCTTGAATTCATACAGGCTTGGTGCCTTGACCACTTCCCTGGGAAGCCTGTTCCACTGCTCAGCTCCTCTGGATGAAGAACCCTTTCATAATATCCAGCCTAAACCTCTACTAAATCTGCTTCATGCTGTTGCCTCAGGTCCTGTCATTTTCAGACAAATGGTTTCCTAAATAATTGAATTAGCAAGGCCTTGTTTCCTGCAGCTTTGTCCATTGAGATTGGCATCTCACACTGATTCCTTTTCTAATAAATAGTGAAGTGGCAAGTAACATTTCTGTATTCTTCCCATGTCACCAGACCTTGCTTCCACTGGGCATACACCCACCTTTTTAATCTTGTATTCAAGAAGACATCGCTGTTCAGCCAAGTTGGCCTTCTGCCTCGTCTGCCTGACTTGTGACATTTGGGAATTAGCTGCTGTTCTGCCCTTAGGAGGTGATGCTTAAAAAGGGACCAGCGCTGATGGACCTCAGCACCTGCAAAAATGTTTTCACAGGGGACTTATTAATTCCCTGAGCAGCCTGAAGTTTGCTGTCCTCATGTCCAGGGTTGAAGTTTTGCTGGCACTTTTCTCCTGTCAACAGAGATTTTAAACGCAATGGCTTTGTGGTTGCTGTGGCCAAGATGGCCCCGATTTCCTCTTCACTCAGGAGAGTCTCTCTGTTGACAAGCAGCAGATCAAAGACGGCATCTTTCTTAGTCAGTTCCCTTAGTCTGTTCCACAAAGTTGTCCAGGATTTTTAGGAATTTTCTGGCCTGGGCTGTACCTGTTGTGTGATGCTTCCAGTCGATTTCTGGCAAGTTGAAGTCCCCCATAAGGACAAAGGCAGTTGACTTGGATGCATTCCTTAGTTCCTCAAAGAATTCACTGGTGTCATTGTCCTGGCTGGGAGGTCTATAGCAGACTCCCAAAATGACATCCACTTTATTTGTTTGTCCCTTGATTCCCATCCAGAGGTTCTCAACTGTGCCGTTGCCAGCTCTGAGTTCCATATGTTTCAGCCCTTCCAGTACATACGATGCCACCCCCCTGCCCCTTCTGCCCTGTGTACATCTCCTGAAGAGCTTGTAACTTCCCAACAGGGCTTTCCAGTCACAGGACTCATCCCACCAGGTTTCATTTAAGTCAATGATATCAAATCTCTGGGACGGAGGCAAAGCTTTGAGCTCCTCTTGTTTGTTCCTCATGCTGCCTGCACTGGTGTGGAAACATTTCAGGTGTTGTACTTTGTAGCCAACACCGCATGGAGCAGAATGAGGTAGCCCATTAGTGCTGGTTTCCTCAAGTTTTCACCGTCCCTCTGATCATCAGTGGCAAGCCTGGTATTTTCCTTTTGCCCCTTCCAAGACAGTTTAAAGCTCTGTCCATGAGCCCCACTAGCTCCTGTGCTAGAGCCCTTTTTCCTCTCTGAGAAACCCATCAGGTGTCAATAGAACAGGTGTTAAATCATTCCACACTCAAAGAACCCAAAGTTCTTCTGATGACACCAACCTCTGAGCCATGTGCAGATCTGTTGGATCTGCCTATTCCTATCAGTACTATTTCTTGTTACCAGAAGTATTGAGGAAGTCCCTATCTGTGCTCCGTATCCCTCTATCTGGGGCCCTGAAGTCTCTTTTGAGTGCCCTCAGTCTTTTATTTGTTGTTGTGAACAACCAATAATGACTACTAATCAGAGGGGCTTACTAAACAGGAGTTTTCCAGTAATGCACCTTTTCCAGAATGGTAGTTTTTTGATAAAATATGACTAAAGTGATCTTGTATCTCCAACATGGTTGTTTTTATACAAATGATGAAAATGTTTACATTGGCATGAAGTGTTTCACGTGTTACTATCTGAAGGGATTGCAGGAAGTTTTTGTATTAAAAATGGGTCTTCAGCAGTTCTTTATGAGGGATGAAAAATGCATGTTACAGCAGTTTCTTTAGTTAAAGACTCAACAAGGTGAATTGTGTCAATAGTAAATAATTTTGTTTAGTGCACTAATCCCTTTTAGTATTGCAATACTTCTCTTGTATAGTTGGTACTGGGAGCAGCTGTGGTGAAAAGCATTCTTTATTGTATCAGAATATTTTCTTAACTTTTATCATCTGGAAATATCAATGGTTCTGGACTTGAAATTTCAGGGCATTAGATGATTTAGACAAAAGGACTTTAAGTCAGCCCAAGTTTACAGCCTATGCTAATTTTACTAGAATCATTCTAAGATAACTGTCAATTACTTAGCTCTCATTTCTCCCCAAGGAGAAGCTCATTAGTGATATAAAGCAGCTTTGTGGCTACAAAGCAGTTTGTGCTGTCAGTTTGCCTTATGACTGTTTTCAGTGCCATTGTGGCTATTTTGTGGAAAAACTAATGCTGTAGAGACAGTTATTTTTTTAAGGGGAAAAAACCCCCAACTAAAACCAACCTAGCTGGTAAAGTGCTTCATTATACTAAAAGTCATTCTTTCTTAAAAGAGCAATACTAAAAAATGTATTCCCCACCATCTTAATCTTACTTAACATGAAATATTTATTTTCAGATTAAACTGGGGCATAGATCAGAAGCTAAAGATGGTGAGTTTTAAAACAAATCTGTGCTCTAGAAGCTGTGCTTTGTTGCTCTGGTATAGTAAATTGATGCATTAATTTCCCATAACATACCTTGGCTGAGAAAATTGAACTCAATGCCTGCTGTAAGCCTAAGTAGAGGTTTGCTTCACAAACTGCAGGGACAGCCAAAAGCAGCATAGATACCTGCATGTATGGTATATATCTAAATATGAGTTTATAACTTCTCAATTTTAATGGAATTCAAACATGAATATAGCATAAAATAATAGTAATAATATTATTATTAATTACTATTAATATTAATAATAACAACACCGCTGAGTTTAGAATACCCTTTTGTATCAATACAGCTCTGTGCCTTAAATATTTAAGACAAGTGAGAGTATTTGTGTCCATTTTCAGGTGTTTCCCTTGTTCTATTTTTGTGATATATGCAGAGGCAAAAGATGATAAAAGCAAGATCAAAACTCTTGTCTCTGTGCAATATTTTTTAATGTTCAGCACTGTAGAGTATGTGCTCTGACCAGCCACATGCCTCTAGGCATGGATATGGCAAATTGAAACTGAGTAATCTTGGTCTTCTCTTATAATCTCTGTGGTGCAGCAGAATTTTGTTTGTGTGCAAGCTGCTGTCCTTCAGGAATCCTGCATCAGGTTACCAGCTTTCCAGTAAAGAGTGTTTGCTATCAACTCTCCAGTTCCTTTCTTTTGAAGAGAAGCTGATCACTCATTCCAGAGTCTCACGACTGAGCTGACTGCCTAAGAGTTGTGATCCACCTGGCCTTCAGTGGTCTAATGTCCCTTACAGACAGTCATTACTTTTGGCCTCTACAGTGTTTAGCTGTAAATGAAAGATGCTATTAAAAATAATCAACATGTCTCCTTTCCCTGTGTTATCTCATAACATGGCATGCTTTTTTGTTTTCATCTAAGGCTGTGCCCACCCAAAAGCAGCCAGTGTTAATTTGATTCCAAACAGATAATTAAAACAGGCAAAGCAGAAATGTAAAGTAACTCCACGTAGCTTTGCCCAAAACTTTGGTAGTCTTAGAACTGAATCATATCCCAGGTTTTAGGAGAACACTGTTTTTCAGTTCATGTGCAGCTGCAACTTCTGCATAATATACCACAGGATCATTTACTTACCTGTCAGTTTTCATGCAAGCCACACACCCTAGCATTTTTGAAGGAGGAATTGGTACCCTGCAGGAATCATGGTTTGATATAGTGCCATCAGTGTGCCTGCTCAAGGGCACCGTTTGCTCCCTGTTGGGCCCCAATTTTTCCTCTATAAAATCTGCTTTTGAAAAGATACAAGCAAGAGTGAGTACATTTTGGTCAGTCTCTGTTTTATGCCTTATGTATGCTACAGCATGAATGTAGAAAAACATGTGCCTTGCATTATTAGATAGCTCTATGTCAAAAAGAAAAGAGATTTATTCAGAGGTTTGACAATATACCTCCCTGTGGAAGCGAGACATGTTGAGGAACTGATGTTTGCAAGATGAAACTTTTCTTTAAAATTAAAGCAAGTCTTCCAGTACTCTGAAAAAGGTGATTTTAATTTTTTTTTGCTAGGACTTTACCTTTTTGCCAAAATGTAGACATATTGCTTCATAACTAAAACTTATTACTGTGGTGTAAATGGACTTGCTGTGGAAGAAAGTGTATGCCCACTTTTATTCTGCAGCAATTTACTTAGTTATGGTAATGTAGTTATTATTTGACAAATTGTTGAGTGTTAAGAATGTAATATGTTGGAGTAAATAGTCTGTGAGTAGCAGAATGTGAGGTTTATTTGAAGCTTAATTCCAAGTTTTTAGTTTTGTTCTTTCATCTTCTTTTCTTCTTTCCATCAATGTAGGAATCAACAGAACAGCCCTCAGGGAGATAAAACTGTTACAGGAGCTAAGCCATCCAAATATTATTGGTGTAAGTAAAATAAATGCTAGTTCTAGAATCAGTCTTCAGAAACTGTGGTTAGTTCAACAATTGTTACAGCAAAATGCGTATTTCAATAACAAAGGCAAAGGGTTTTTTTTTTAATCCTTTTAGTTTTTAGCCTCGGGCTACGTAGATATTAATGGTGGGAAGAATTGTGAAAATGTAGATTACTTGATTTTTCATCTCTGATAGGATACAGTGCTGAATTTACCCGATTGTTTGCTTCATATGGAACTGATTACAGTCAAAAGGAGGCTTTTTAAGCAACAGTAAAGGGGAAGTCATGTAGCTCATTAGGTTTTAGGACACAGATATGATGTTTAACATCTCTGTTGGAACGAGTAAAATCTGCATCTTTTCAGTTGCAGTTGCATTTTGGTAGACTTACATCTACAAATACCCAGCTGAAGCTAAAGACATTTTAAAGTAGCTCATAGTGGTAATTAGAAAGTCTGTCAAATATGATCAAGTAGATGAAGTATGAATTTTCCATATACTTTTCAAAGTGGAAATACGGTTCTCTTCTGGGTTGTGAACTTACTTTCAAAGTAGTTGCTTTAGCTATAAAGGTTAGAGAATGTGCAGAGAAGACCTACTAAAATGGCAAAGGGATGGAGCACAATCTTTATGAAAAAGTGAGGAATTAATCACTTTAGAGAGGAATAGGCTGGGAGGTCTGCAAAACCAAGGTGATAAGTGGTGTCCCTGCAGAACTGGTATTTCCAAACTCCACTGTACTAGAAATAAGATACGTGTTTGAAACCTATTGGCAGCAGGAGTGGGAACTGTACTGTTTCACTCGGTGTGTAATGAATTTCTAGGATGTTTTGCTATGGGCAGTGTAGAAGCAAATTGCATCAACAGTTCATAAAGGAGTGAGACAAATTTATGGTCAGCAGTTCCATAAGCAGATTCTAAAAACAACAGACAATGTTGTGCCCCTCTTAGTAGTCCTTACAAAATCTTTGTGGATTTTGGGAGTGTAAGGGGCACAGTCACTGCTGTTCTGAATTATTCAAATGAATACCTTGCAATTTGCCCATTCATGTGGTCATCACACTGAGACTAAGGAATGAGCTCTGCCAGGGAGAACATACCTTACTCATCTTGGTGGGAGAATACCAGGCTTGCTTTCACTCAGCATCACATTTGTGTTATCTCAAATTAGAAACTGATTCTGTCATTACACAGCTTCATCCTAAGAAAGGGCTGTTTGGATGTTCTCCAAAGAGTTTTATTTATCTTGGAAAGCTAGCTGCAAAAATGAACATACAAAATTTCTGAAGTTAATAAGCCTAACACTTAGAATTTCTAAATACTGTGTGCTTACAGGAAGCAGATACACAGACCCGATCCATGGACAAACTTAGACTGGGCTTCCTAAAGGGTAGGAGTTTTGTAGAACAGCAAAGTTTTGAAGATAAGGTGTGCATTACATTATCTGTTGTAGTTAACATGATAAAGTTAATTCTTTCTCTTTTTTCCTGTCTCCAGGAAGGAAGGGCCATCATGTAAAATGTTATTTCCATACTTAATGGGGATTTTTTTCTGGTTTGGAAATTGAGTTAAGAAGCTACGCTGAGTAAGAATTTTTGTGTTACAAGTCAAAAAACTTAAACCAGCTTAATTGTTTAAGGCTCAATAGGCTGGAAATCCACATGCAGACAACAATGGTGTTGAATTCAGAAAACTGGAAGAATCAGAGCATGCTTAATCATAATGTATTTTGTTTTGCAGCTTATTGACGCATTTGGACACAAGTCCAATATTAGTTTGGTGTTTGATTTTATGGAAACAG
Source organism: Mystacornis crossleyi (assembly GCA_013400655.1). Classification (NCBI taxonomy): domain Eukaryota; kingdom Metazoa; phylum Chordata; class Aves; order Passeriformes; family Timaliidae; genus Mystacornis; species Mystacornis crossleyi. The sequence continues at coordinate 7,597 of VYZQ01012052.1, read as the reverse complement.
ATCTAGAGGTAAGATTTTTTAAAACCTTTTATTTCAGTGTCTTAAGATGGTTTGTGAAAGTGCTGCTTTAGCAGGCTTATATTTGCCCATATTAGAAAGGTGGCTTTATTATGCCAGTTGATGAAGATCATGTCTTAAAAGTGCTTGAGTAATTTCAGTTTTTATGAGTTCTTATTTAATTCCTTTACTTTTAAATACTTGTCAGCATGGTCTTAAAGAAACAAATTGTGTTTACTGTGTTAGTTTTCTGGAACTCCAGTCAGAGTGTAGAACCTCTGTCACAGATCATTGCTTCTGGAATGGAAATGATAAGCATAATATCAAACATGTTCGGGTAAGTGAGATACTAAAATATACCAAGAGACGAGCTGGTAGTAAAATCACATGCACTTAAAATATTTTTTTCAAATGTAGCAGTGCTAGGTAATTGCAAATCAATACCTTACAGATACAGGCTTGCTGAAATTTAGATGAATGCAAAACTTGAAAAGGTTAGATCAGATTTTTGCTAACGAAAGTTAGTAATGAGTAGACTTTTAGAGGATTCATTCTGTTTACATAGAAGCTATGCAACGTTTAGAGGTGAAGATTGGTGTACAAAGAAAAATAAAACACTCTTGTACTACATGATGCTGTGGTGTGCAGTCTTTAAACTGTACTGTGGTATCACTCGGGCTGCCACTGAGACTGCCGCCTATTTTGATTAATCATATGCTGCATAAATGAAATTTGTGTGGTCTTAGCTCTTCTGTAACTCAAACAACTTATGAAAAGCTATTACTGAACAGTAGTAGTAACAGTAGTAGTAATACTAACAAACAAGCTTTGAGGTGTTTGCATTGAATTTTAATGTTAAAAATCAATGAACGTAGAAAACTTAAGTAGATTTTTAAAAATACATTAAAGTGGCCGTAACTTCTGGGTTTTTTTGGAAATAGAAGAGGAAATCACTGTATTTACAAAGATGAGTTGCTTAGGTTGCGAAGAGAAAGAAGGAATAAGTGGAAAAATAGTTTCATGTTTACTGACACATTATTTGTATGTGTACATCTTTGTCTTGGAAGATTGGGTATCAACATGGAACTGAGATTAAATACGAAACTTTTGTTTTCCACACATTTTTTCATTGGCAGGTTATGCAAAGTTCATGTAAGCTATCTGGCCCCATTTCAATTTCTGATCTCCAGAATAGACCTATTTTTCTGGAAAAAGGGTGAAATGGTAGAGAATATGTGACTACCAATTTGAACATTGTCTTAAAGGCTGAAATAACTTTTGAGCTGAAAGAACGGATATAGGTTTGTCTTGTGTGCTGAGCTTTACAATCACTTTAACACTTTCCAGGTTATTATAAAGGATACAAGTATTGTGTTGACACAATCACACATCAAGGCATATATGCTGATGACACTTCAAGGATTAGAATATTTACATCAGCATTGGATTCTGCACAGGGTAAGCATGTACTAAATTGACAGCCTGCATTCTGCAACAAAAATCACATTGGATAGAATTAGAGTTTAAAGTCTAATGAAGGTAGTTTTGGAGTTCAGACAGTCTCAATTCCATAAGCATTCATATTTGCTGTTTTGGAGAAATAGTAGCGGTACCAGAAATGTTAAGAATTACTGATGTGGTTGTGACTTCACTACTTACATAAAAGGTTCTCCAGTTAGATATGACTTTAATTATCACTGTGAACTGGGTCTGGCTGGGATGGATTGGACTTTTTTCACAGCAGCTGAGCTCTTGAGGCTTTCTCCTTTCTCTCAGGCAGTATCAAGGCTTTCTCTTTTTACCACTCTGCCATTCCCCTGATGAGTTGGGTTAGGCAAGAAGTACGGACGAGACACAGCTGGGGCAGCTGACCCGAGTTGTCCAGAGGAACACTGGATACCATGTAATGCCTTGCTCAGCAGTAAAAACTGGGGTAGAGGAAAAAGGGAGAATTTTGCTTTCCAAGCTGGCTGTTGTTTGTAGACTGTGTATCGCTGTCCTTTTAAGAGGTGGTGAAGGATTTCCATTGCCTTGCTTGTTTGCTTGGATTTTTTTTCTTTCCTTCCCCTGTTATACTGCCTTTTTATTGCTCCTAGAGTTTTCTTTTGATCTTCTCTCCCCTATACTGCTGAAGGTGGCAGGTGGGATGAGAATAGAATGAGCAAATGAATGTGTGGATACTTTTCTGTTGGCCAGAGGTCAACCCACAATACACTGCTACTGTACTGAACTGTGTGACTTCTGCCATTTCTGCAGTTATTTGAAGCATTGGCCAGCTCTTTTTGTTATTCAGTTGGCAGCTATGCAGATAACATAACTGCTGTATCTGCAGAAAAGATAAAACCTATCAAGTGGGTTTTTTAAATTCTTCAGCGTAAATGTGTTAATATTTAAGTGGGTCTGTCTCACTATGATTTTCATATATGATGAAATACCGATTTCCCGGGGGTATAAAAATTTTTTGCTCACAATGTATGTTTTAGGATAGAATAAACTCTTTCATTTTACAATACTATTACGACATGTCTGCCAGAAGATTCATTATATGTCTGTTTTATCAGTCCTGACAAATCTCATTATTTGTTTTTTATTCTGACAGGATCTTAAACCAAATAACTTGTTGCTAGATGAAAATGGAGTTTTAAAGTTGGCTGACTTTGGCTTGGCAAAATCTTTTGGAAGCCCAAACAGAGTTTATACACACCAGGTAGTAACAAGGTAAGACGTTCTATTTTGTTTCTTATACAGAGATTGTTCAGTTGTTTCATAGGTGTTTATTGAAATATGTCATGTCAAATTAACATATTCAGAGCGGCATCTATCTCATGTGATGTGGCAAGAGCTGCATTAAAAAAACCACACGAGGAAGCATTGTTTAACAAAGTCTCCATAAGAACTGCTAGAATATGCATCTATGGGGTTGGTTCTGGTATCTATCAAAATTACA
>VYZQ01012046.1:0-12428 GCA_013400655.1 Mystacornis crossleyi | reverse complement strand
TCTTGCAGGGAATGCTTAGTAATTCAGTGAAAGCGGTTTGGATGGATTTTTGTCTTTCCAGTTGAATCTGGCTTTACTTCCTTTCTAGTATTATAAATTATTATATGTGTAGTAAAACACATATACCTCTTGAGAAAAATGTTAATTCTACAGAGAAAGAGGCTGATTCAAAGACAACATTAGTTGTAGATGTATTTCTCTGTAATTTATCCACACTTTAAACTATCACCTAGGTTATCTTGTAGCAATGGCATCTTGGTAGCCATGGTTTTAACATAAAATATCCAAAATTTCAGACTTGCAGATTTGCCTGCAGACAATTTGTAGTGCAGTCTTTAATGCTCTTTTAGATCCCTTTAAAAACAGATATTTCTGGAATGACAGATGCTAGCAGTGGAGGTAGTTAGTTGGTATTAGCCAAAGTAAAAAACTGTCCAGTCTTTTGCAGCCACCTTGTCAGTGGTTTCTGTCATCCCTGTGGGTTGTATAATGCAGAGTGATGTGGCAACAGCTGAATCTGGTTGAATGTATGCCAGAACCACAAATATGTTGCTGAATATAATGTACCTTTTTTCCATCTAATGAGCAAAAGCACAGATTATACACAGGGGTTCTCACATCCCACTCTATCTCTCATTCCCATCTTTGGATTGCCTACCAAGTGCTCCAAGTGCAAACCAACCTCTGAATTTGTTATACCAGATGCTGCTATCTCATTTAAACCATATCTTTGTAAGACATATTAATACTTAGCAATATCAGTGAAATAATCTCTTTACTCTTAACATTTATTTAATCAGGTGGGTAAAGCAGACCTGCAATGAAATCACATTTTTAGTGTCCTCTTCTCAGCCTTCTATAGCATCCTGTTCTCTTCAAGGCTCTCTTTTAGATGCTGAGTTTCATTATCTTTATTTATTTCTTGTTCAGTGCTAAACATTGTTTCACTGTTTTAAGATTAGTTATACACTTCAGACAATGTACTTATAATAAGAATTTTACCTGACCCAGTGCCTTATCATTGTTCTGCAACTGTTTTTTTATCTTTTGAAGGAGTCCTTTTAATACCACTATGTTATGTACCACCACTTGAATTTTATTCTGTATTAATAATTTTCAAACAGTAGGTTTGGATTAAATTTAAAGTGAGTTTTCAAAAAGTCATTTTATAATGAGATACTTGCATGGCCATCAAGCATGAAAAAGGCAATGGATATGTTCAGTTGTTCCAGAAGACTCCCGTGTATAGGCAACCTATTAGATTAGATTTGAAATAAAAAAAACAAAAATGGGAAAAGACTTCACATGACTGGCAGGAATAATAATGTTGATATCACTGGGGGTGAATATCTTTAACTTTTCAGTAGTAACGGGGGAAGGATAAGGTATCAGAAAGGAAGACTGCAGCAAGTCTGATTTTTGCTGGATTTATAAGAGTTCAGAAGGAAGCTAGTGGTGTAGTCATAAGCAAATATTTTATTTTCAGTATTCCTGGACACATCTTCCATTTAAGGAAGGCTTGGGATAAGGCTGGGGAACTGGAGAAAAACATGTCAGAGAGAGTAGTATGGCGTAGGCAGGAGCATATGCTTCATATTAGGTATTCCAGTACAGATTCTTCCTCTCTCTACAGTACATTTTAATTTTAGGGCTAGGGCTGGAAGCAGGTTTTCAGAAAAAAAGGTAAAAAGCCTTTTTATTCTTGCATTCTGCAAGACTGTCAGAGATAGGATGAAAGTTTGCATAATTGGGAACAAATGCCTTATAGCTGGATTTACAATACAAACTGGTCACTTTGAATTAAAGAAAAGAAAGGTTTAGGGTGGCATTATAACCTAAAAGAGGGAATCTTCATCCACGAAACTCACTGTTGGATCATTTAGAATCAACAAAGATTAGAAAGAATGTTGTTTTCTAATGAATCTCAATGAGCCTTTCTTAATGGAAGATTTGCTTATCTTGATTACAGGGTTTTTTTGCTTAAAATCAGGATTTAAGAAGAAATTTCCCATTGAGCCTAGCTTTTCACTGGGTCTGGATGGCTTCAGTGGTAGGAATGCAGGTTAGCATCATGAAGGGCGAATGCTGTTATTCTGATACCTTCATCTGAGTGGGAAGGGTGGCTATTTAGAGAGGCTAGTGGTGACTATACAGTAACTGTCTTCAATGCATTTTAGCTGCAAGAATTTTTTCATTGCCCATATAATAAGCACGAATATGATTGGTGTTTATCTCATATCTCTGAAGGAAAAGGTGTGACCTGTAACTTTAGGATGACAAATGATATCAACAGCTGATGTTTCATGTTTAGAGATTGCTGCAGGTATTAGTTCTACAGCTGCTTTTCAGGTTAGAAATTTAAGTTTTGAATGTAGAAAATAAATCTTGAATAAGTCAAGGTCCTGTTGGATTCTTTATGTTCACAAGTGATAAGAATATCTGTTTCTCCAAATGCCATTAATTTGTCTTAGGTTTTACTCTAGCTATTCGTTACCTGGCTATAATCATAACCTTGTGATTGTGTAAGGACTTGGAAACTCAAAAGCACATTGTTTCGAAGAAGTTATTAAACTCCGTAGTTCTGTAGAAGTGCTTACAGAAGAAACTATTAACAATGAACAGCAATATATGATATTCACCCAAGGGTTCTAGAGAAACTTGGAAGCTGGATAACTGTAAATGATTGTTTTGAAGAACCGGTGAACACAGGAATTATTACGGTATGTTGGCAGGGAGTCAATATGGATTTTTAAGGGTGAATGATGCCTCAAAAATGTAGTAGAATTCTTCAGAGTAATCAATAAGATTGTGGATAAAGGAATTATGGTTGATTTAACCTATTTGGCTCTATCTTTTTAAGAATCTAAGAAGTCAGAGGATAAAAGAAAAAGACAGAAGTCAGCAATAAATGGTCAGTTTTCACAGAGGAAGGAGGTTATCAATGAAGTATCCATGGGATTTATCCTGGGACCTGCAGTGTTCCCAATATTAGTAAATGGTCTAGAAATGAGAAGGGGAAATTTTTGAGGTATCTTAGTTGGCTGACAATACCAAGTTTTTCTGAATAGAATGACAGACTCATAGATTAATTTTGGTAGAAAGTGACCAGTAAAGATCATCCAGTCCAACCCCCCTGCAATGGGCAGGGACATCTTCAACTAGATCAGGTTGTTCAGAGGCGCATGCAACCTGAGCTTGAATGGGAAATCTGTTCCAGTGTTTCACCACCCTTACTGTAAAAATTTCTTCCTCGTATCTACTGTAAATTTACCCTCTTTAAGTTAAAAACCAATACCCTTTGTCCTAGGTCAACAAGCTGTACAAAAATATTTGTCTCCATCTTTCTTATAAGTCCTCTTTAAGTACTGAAGGACTGCAATAAGTCTCCCAAGAGCCTTCTCTTCTACAGGCTGAAAAACTGCGAGTATCTCAACCTGTCTTCATAGCAGAGGCGCTTTATCCCTCTGATCATCTTGGTGGCCCTCCTGTGGACTTGCTCCAACAGGTCCATGTCCTTCCTGTGCCGAGGACCCCACAGCTGGATGCAGTGTTCTGGGTGGGGTCTCACCAGAGCAGAGCAGAGCAGAGGGTCAGAATCCCCTCCCTGCCCTGCTGCCCACGGTGCTTTGGACGCAGCCCAGGACACGGGTGGTTTCTGGGCTGTGAGTGCACATTGCTGGGTGATGTCCAGCCTCTCATCCAGCAGCACCCCCAAGTCCTTCCAGGCAGGGCTGCTCTACATCTGTTCATCCTCAGCCTAGATTAATACTGGGATTGCCCCAATCCAGGTGCAGCATCAGCACTTGGCCTTTTTGATCTTTGTGAGCTTGGCACAGGCCTCCTTTTCAAGCTTGTCCAGGTCCCTCTGGATGGCATTCCATCCCTCTAGCATGTCAACTGCACAACACAGCTTGGTGGTGTCTGTAAATTTTCATAGAGTGGACTCAGTCCCACTATCTCTGTCTTTGCTGAAGATATTGAACAATACTTTTCCCACTACAGACCCCTGAGGGACATTGCTTGCCAATGATCTCCATTTGGACCTTGAACATCCCTCCTATCACTGAGCTTNAAGTTTTTCTGAATAGAATGACAGACTCATAGATTAATTTTGGTAGAAAGTGACCAGTAAAGATCATCCAGTCCAACCCCCCTGCAATGGGCAGGGACATCTTCAACTAGATCAGGTTGTTCAGAGGCGCATGCAACCTGAGCTTGAATGGGAAATCTGTTCCAGTGTTTCACCACCCTTACTGTAAAAATTTCTTCCTCGTATCTACTGTAAATTTACCCTCTTTAAGTTAAAAACCAATACCCTTTGTCCTAGGTCAACAAGCTGTACAAAAATATTTGTCTCCATCTTTCTTATAAGTCCTCTTTAAGTACTGAAGGACTGCAATAAGTCTCCCAAGAGCCTTCTCTTCTACAGGCTGAAAAACTGCGAGTATCTCAACCTGTCTTCATAGCAGAGGCGCTTTATCCCTCTGATCATCTTGGTGGCCCTCCTGTGGACTTGCTCCAACAGGTCCATGTCCTTCCTGTGCCGAGGACCCCACAGCTGGATGCAGTGTTCTGGGTGGGGTCTCACCAGAGCAGAGCAGAGCAGAGGGTCAGAATCCCCTCCCTGCCCTGCTGCCCACGGTGCTTTGGACGCAGCCCAGGACACGAGTGGTTCCTGGGCTGTGAGTGCACATTGCTGGGTCATGTCCAGCCTCTCATCCAGCAGCACCCCCAAGTCCTTCCAGGCAGGGCTGCTCTACATCTGTTCATCCTCAGCCTAGATTAATACTGGGATTGCCCCAATCCAGGTGCAGCATCAGCACTTGGCCTTTTTGATCTTTGTGAGCTTGGCACAGGCCTCCTTTTCAAGCTTGTCCAGGTCCCTCTGGATGGCATTCCATCCCTCTAGCATGTCAACTGCACAACACAGCTTGGTGGTGTCTGTAAATTTTCATAGAGTGGACTCAGTCCCACTATCTCTGTCTTTGCTGAAGATATTGAACAATACTTTTCCCACTACAGACCCCTGAGGGACATTGCTTGCCAATGATCTCCATTTGGACCTTGAACATCCCTCCTATCACTGAGCTGGTGACCACTACCCTCTGGATGTGACCACACAACCAATTCCTCATCTACCAAACAGTTCATCCATCAAATCTGTTCCTCTCCAATTTAAAGATCAGGATGTTTTGGGGGACCATGTCAAAGGCCTTACAGAAGTCCAAATAGATGGCACATCTGTAGCCTTTCCCTTGTCCATTGACGTGGTCATGCCATTGCAGAAGGACATTATCACCTCCCTGTTCTCTATGTGCCTTAGCACAGCTTCTAAGAGGATCTGTTCCATGAATGTTGTAGGCACAGAAGTGAATGCATAACATAATTTTACTGTGAAGAATTATAGGAAGGAGTAGGATATGTAAAGTGAAACCAGGAAGTGGCAATTTCAAAATAGGAAAAAAAAGGGACTTTTGTCTCACATTGCATTGTTAAGCTGTCAAGATTCTTGTCACAAGATGCTGTGGACAGTAAAAACTCAGATGTGAAAAGTCCTTGGATGAAAAGAAGAAATCATTGAGGACTATTAAAGATAGAGTTACTGCATCTGATTAGGAATTGCTCAGCCACAAATCCCTGGAGGCTGAAAAATATTCTGGGGAATTAGAGCTATATATTACACTGTTCTCACACTCTTCTCTGGGACCCATTTTGGACGCCATCAGGAATGGCTGCTGGGTAAAGTGGAAGCTTGATCTGATAAAATATAATAAGGGAGAGTCTTTATAAATTAATCTTGTAAAAAAAGAACCAAATATTCAGCATATCTGATTATGCATAGGTGTTATTTGAATTTTCCAAATACTGCCATTATCAGTGCAAAACACTTGCTATCCTTGTCATATTTCTGTATGCTTAAAAAGAGAAGACAATTGCTTTAGTAAGATTAATTTGGTATTCTGCACTCTGAGAACCTTTTCATATCACTTCATTTGGAATCAAATAAATTGTGTATTTTTTCCTTTTGCATAACTGTCCTCTTTTCCAAAGTCAAAACTGAAAATAGAAAATAAGTTAATTAAAAGCATAATATATGTTACACATCATGAGTTGTCTTGCAACATAAATTGTACAATTGCCAATCAAGCAAGCCCACGTCTACTAAGCACAGACTACTCAGGTTTAAGGAGCTGCTCTCAGTTATCTTTTACTGCTTCTGCTGTGACTATAGTAAATTTTCCACAGTGCCATCACTCGCATTTTAGGATAGGACCCTCACTGGTTGAAAACAGCAATAGTTCTGCTTAGGCTTTTAAAATAGTATCAGAGAGTCATGAAGGAATATTTAGTCCTTTTAGTTGCATGAAAAACCTAATAAAAACACTGTATTGCTCAGAAATAAACCAAAAGATTTTGCAAAATGTCAGGTGCAACGAAACTTGTAGATACTCAGGACATGAGATCCTCTTTGAAGCAATACGCTGTATACAGCTGGTGATAGGCTTTCATTAGCTTTATTAGCTTCAGCTTCTTAATTTGTACTCCCACCATCAAGTCCTGTGTCTCCATTCTCTCACAGATGCTCTCTATAGTCTGAGTGCATGAAGCTCTGTTGCAGTATTTTGCAAACACAGTAGAAAGTGGCAGTATTGTTAGATGTGTCCTTGGATGCCCTGTGACTTGCAGCAGCAGCAGGAGTGATGATCTTGTATTTAGTATCAAACAATAGCTCACTATAGAATTTTCTAAACTAGAGCTGGCTTCTCACCATGTCCCAGAATCAACCTGGCATTTCACAATAGAGGAATCAAATGTCTTTTGGCACCATCTGATGTCATCATTGCTTAGGGCCTGGTCTCAGAATTTGGCTGTCATGAGTCACTCCATCTACTTGTTGTGTAAAACAGAAAAATGTGGCGTCAACAGCGCTGTAACCTTTATACAGTTTTCAACAGATTGAAAGAAGGCAGAACTGTTATTACTAATTTTAAACTGCTAATATATGTTGGGCTTTTTCAATCCATGAAGCTAATGGAAGTCTATCACCAGAAGTATACATCATATTACTTTAAAGGAAATCTCATTCGAACCAAAGAACTCACAAGCAAAATGACAGTGGAATGTGCTTGGAAAAAAGTGTTGGACCTCATTTTGCACTGTCCTGTCATGGGTGATGTATTCTTGTTCGCATATTAGCTAAAGTTGCATTGAGAAGCAAAAAATTGATCACTTTTGGGTGCAAAGGTCACATTTGGTGTTCAGAGTTATAGTTATGCTGAAGACCTGCTGAAATTTTTCAGAAGAATAGTCTGTCTAATATGCATGTATTACTAATCTGCCAAACCTCTGAGGCTATTGGGGTAAAACAGGGGTTTCTTTAACAGCTTGTGATCTGGCCGATCTGGTCTGTTTGTAATGTACAACATTTNCTTTATCGTTAGTTGTGTGGTACATGTTGATGTCTGAAAGTCAGTTCTTTTGGGGACAAGGCCTTTCTTTTAATGTTATCTTTCTGACTACACTAGTTGCATAATAAAATTTTAAAATACAGTGTTTAAGGACTACAGCAGGAAAAGATTTGACATACTAGCAGTTTGAGCACAGTCTGCTAGTTATGCCAAGCTTTCAGTTTCCAAATCAAACTTTTTGTCTGTGTCCTTCAGATGGTCTTTCTTCCAGAAACTGGAGTGGTGTAGTCGGACCATGGAGTTTCATCAGTGAAACCGGTTAGGTCTGTTCTGATCTGTTCCCAGTTGATGCTGGGATTGAGGAAATCTGCAGTCTTCTTCTGTTACGATGATCACAGTCATTTCTGCACACCTCATTCTGCATTGTATACTCTCAGAACCAGAATTTATCTCTGGCAAGAGCTGTGCTTCCTGAGTTATGTTTGGCATGCCTGTTCTCAGTTGTGAAGTATTTATCCATTTCCTGGTGTCAGCTACTGAATCCAATGGGATTATGCTCCCATTTAAATAAAATCCAATCTTGTCAACTGCTGCTGAATCCAAGAATTATTATCGCTTGTTTCATGGGCTTCTTATCAACAGCTTATTTTGGCCTGTTGGTCTTGAAACAGTTTCATTACACCTCATCAGCACCTGGTGTTACTAATTCATGATGTGGCTGAAGTTGAAGTGCAGGTGGCTCTGTCATCTAGTTTGATTTGGATCTATTGCTGACTTAATAATATGAGCAAAAATGGCAGATGAGCGTCTGTCTGCCTTTTTCTGTAATAAATGTACATAAAGAATCTCTGCATCTGCTAAATGACACTGCAGATTGCTTTCCCTTCAGTGGAAGTCTTTCCAAATGGTCTCAGAAGCAGCAAGAATAGATGCTTGTGGTTGTTTTTCCTGGCATATCAGTGGTGTATGGAGATACCTCATTTCTTCTTCCTCTGTTTCTGTCACTGCAGTTTATAGGTTGGCCATTAGTTTTTCTGTCAAATTGCAGTCTGGAGCATATGTGTTAGATGGCATCTACAATATATGGCACCCGCATGCTCCATACTGTTTGCTTATTTCTGTATCAATACATTATCATTATATTCCTTTCACTGATCTCTTCAGTTGCTCTTTCAATGAGTGGCATGTTTCTAAGACTAGGTCTATTGCTTTAAAAATGTGAATCTGATTTGCTTCTATTCTTTCTGAGATTAATTGTGGGTGCCAAGAATGAGAGCTCTGCAGTATAAACATTTTTTTTCTCAGGATTCAAGGCAAATACTTACTCAGGTAAAGGCAAAATAAAACACTTTTGTATCTACTGTTCTTTCTGGGCTCCTTGAATATTTTGATGATCTGTTCCAGTGTTTGGGGGCATTATTCCAACAGGATTGTCCTGATCATCTTCCCCCCTCTGTAGCCCCTCAGTGTTATACCAATGATTTTTCTCTCCTTCCATTATAAATTCTGAGAGGAGACTTAGTTCTGGTGTTTAGTTTTACTGCCTGTACACGGATTTTTTCTGGAAATCCACCATGCCTGGCATCACTCCATGTTGATGATTTCCTTTGTTTCTCACCCTTATTTTGTCTCTTTGTAAATTGTGTTTTCTTTATTATTGTGGAACACACAAGATTGACCTCTGCTGTCATGTTCCATATGCCACATGCTGAGTAGTAACACAAGACAACAACACATTTCTTCAGGCTTTAAATTGAGAGAGTTGTAACAGAACTGAAGCCTTGTGGCAAGCCAGTGTTCCCAGATGGGAAAGACTACATTTAAGGCCTTTGGTGCTATTAATTTTTAAAGGCTGCAAAGAATGAATAAAGTGTGAGTGAGGCCTGATGGCTGACAGGGATGGAGAGGCCTGAGCTAAGCGTGCTAGACCAGTGTGCCTCTGAGCACCGGTGCCCCTGACTTCTCCCTGGCTTCATTTTGGAGCAGTCTCCAAGGCGAGGTCAGGGAAGCATTTCCGGTGGGGATAGACTTGCCAAAATATGCCTTTATACCCTAGTGCTGTGCTGGCAGTAGTGTGGTGCTCAGCAGGTGAAGGGGTGGGAGGTGCTGTTACAAAGTGTTTGCACTGGGAGAGGTGGGATTCAGGTGCAAGGCAGCTGAGCTATTTTGAGGGTTTTTCACTCTTTTTAGCCCATTCTGATTAGCTGGTATCTGAGGGCAATATTTGTACAAATTGATGATGAAATGTAATCATTCTTTGTTGCAATTCTGTCTATATTTATGAACTTCCACTTCCTTGAATGCCAGAAGAAGTAAACATGAGAGGCTCATTGCTTTAACAGTCTCCTCAGATAATTGTCTACCCTAAGCCCCTCTTTCTTGCTTAATTTCTTTATCAAAATCATCCTACATGCTCTCTAGTTGTCTCTGGGGCTTTCCCGCTGCCTGCTCTATCTGTGCCTGTACTTTTGCCCTTTCTCATCCTTGGTGAGCTCAACTGAACAACATTTATTGCCCTGAATTTGAACTTAGTCCCGGAGGAAAATTGCAGTTGTTGGTTCTTTTACTAGGCCTCTGTTTTGGGTGCGGACCTCCAGTGTTTCTTCTCTTCCATGGAAGTGTTGTAACCAGATTTTACATTTAGCCTACTACGTTATACTCAATAAAATATGACTCCTAAATTCAACTCTACTATCAGGTATCTTTGCTATTCCTATTTATTAATGTCACTGGTTTTGTTGTATGCTGTCAAACTGCAGTTCTCCTTTTCCCCACATCATGTTTTTCTTGTTTTGCAAAAACTCCATGTTTCAGAATAGAAAATAATTGACTTTTAGGGTCACTTAGGAAAGATACTTTGTTTTCCCAGGTTTCTGGGTGGGGCATTTTAGCCAATCACATTTATTACTTTAAGAAGATCTCTTAGACATTTGAACTTGACCCTATTTCCTGCCAATAACACCTGGCAAGAGAGCTAGATAAGTTAAATTGCAGATATTTTAAAGATTTATTTTAGGTAAAGCCTGTTTGTAAGATGTTTGTGTGCCAAGTTATGTCTGGAGTAAAATTTTATAGCAAACACTAAATCAGAGGCAAGCAGTACAGAAATAAGTGTAAAGGGGAATAAAATAGAAAGGCTGACAGATCTGTAACTATAATAAAAATGGTTGTGGAGAATTCTATGGCATTAACTTAGATAATTGCCAGAGTCGTAAAATCCAGATTTTTCTGTCAAGACTCCTGGGAGCTGCTGGAGAAGAAGAAAATTAAATGTAATGGTTCATATATAATTCAGAATTTTGTTGCTTTTTATCATTCTCAAAAGAGTAAAAGTGACCTACTTTCTATATGTTGTAGTTTAGTGGGAAATTCCCCTGACTCCCAGTGTTAGCATGCTTGTTCTCTTCTTAAGCAGGTGCTAACTCCCATCTCTGCTTTACTACTGCTGGCATAGTATGCGCTAAATGTGTTGTGACATTCTTTCCTCTCAGTGTATGGTGGAGATGGTTGTGCTCCTTCCCAAATTCCAGGTTTTTAAAGCTTCTGGGATTAATGGGGGATCTAAATTAATTTTCTGTATTTTAGTTGTCAACCACAGTAGAAGTAATTAAATAACAAGCTCTTCTCTAAGATTTGTGTTTTTAGAATCAGTAAATTGTATGTAATGATGGCTTAAAAGAGAAAAAAAAGAAGATAAAGCTCAAAGACATGTATAAAAAGCCACCACTTCTTGTTTATTTGTTACAATGTACATTTGAAATAAAATGTGATGGAATAATTAGAAATGTTCTTGGAACTCAGAGGAGAGTCAGTATTAGCACCATTGTAAGGGTGGATTTGAACTGGAAATATTTCAATCCAGAAAACTTCTTCCAATCCATATTTACAAAATCCAAGGAGAACAGTCTAAAAAATCTGAGCGAGGAAAACTAGGAAATTGGACTTAAGGTCCACATCAAGGCTATGTCCATTTACAGTACAGCACTACAGAAGTATGCTAGAGAGAGTATGAAACCAATTAGTTCTGATCCTGCCCTCCGAGAAGAGCCAATGTTTAGTTTTCTGGATCCAGCTCTATATGGAGAAAAAGGAGAGAAATTTAATGATTTTATACTTTCCCATCATACTGCTGAGCTTATTCACGATTGAGGAGATTCCTCAAATTTTTCAGTTCTTTTTCAATTCCCTTCATGGATAGAGATAGATCAGGGAACATATTAAACCTCTTTTGCTGAAAAAGAAATTTCATTGACCAGTAAGAGATTCTGGGTTGTGTGATGGACAGTGCTTTTCCAAAGAGAATTGACTACACAATTTGATTCTCAGATGTATGTGCAAGAAGCAAAACAAAATCATATTTTTCAGTAAATGAGATGTATCCTTTAGAACTGTTTGTGGGGAAATATTTGGAAAATAAGCATGATTCTGTTTAGCCATGTTCTATTTAATTATTTATTTGAAGTAAGCCATTTCATACAGCTATGGATACTAGACCAGTTAGCAAGAGGGCTTGTTCATATATTTTTGTTTTACTTTTTTGATCCAAGTCTTAGGAGTTGGGAGTTTGATTCCAAAGGGAATGAGTTTATGTATGCAGGACACGTTGTTCAAGGAGCTAATACTTACAGTAAACAGAGGTTGCTTAACTGTTGAGTAATGCTACAATAGTTATTTCCAATATTTTGCAAGAAACAATGTTCATGCAATGTTTTACCACTAGCAATTTGTTAGTGGTTTTAATTTAATGCCAGAAAAATCTCTAAGGGCTGTAATTTCAAAAACATGGAGCATCACAACATTGGGAGCTATACCCTCTTTCTACGTCTGTAAGGTATGAGGTACATGAAAGAGACACAGTTTTTTTCTCCCATTAATAGTACTTTAAAATCTAAATAGTGTAAGAACACTCTTGTGACATCACAAATAGTAAATTATATCCATTGAAAAGAGATGCATGTGTGTGCAAATTATATTAAAGTTTAAAGTTTTCAAAAATGCTTTGGAGAAAGTCATTCTCCA
>VYZQ01012043.1:38526-49468 GCA_013400655.1 Mystacornis crossleyi | reverse complement strand
CCTGGGCTGTGGCTCCTGCCCTGCTGGGGCACGAGAGGAGGGCACTGCCCAGCTCTGCCCATCGCCTGAGGTCACCCTCTGCTGCTGCCCTGTTGCAGAGGCACAGGCAGGCTGTCCTCCCTCCTTGGCTGCTGCACAGGAATAGCCAGTGATGTGTTCTGGTAGCACAGTGCTGGACAGGGAACGTCTGTGGCTGTAAATGATGCACTGCTGGGGAATTGGAGCAGCCTGTGCTGCTGCAAGGTGGAGCACAGGCTGAAAGACTAAATCCAAACCCCAGTGCTGTGCTTCTGGTTACCTGCATTGCCTACGGTTCTCAGTGCTGTGAAAAGACATCCCCTGAGACATCCACTGGCCACTTTCTTCCCTGTAGCACCTGTATCTCTTTTCTCTTTCCCCTGCCCACGAGCCATGTTTAGGAGGAGACTTTGGAGCCTGGTGGATGCTCTGCTGCACAACCCAGCCCACATCACAGCTGAGTGTGTTGGGGACCATTTCAGCTTCTCGCAGCCCAGGACACTAAATGAAGCACTGGTGACTGGCTGCTTGCAGAGTACCTCATGAACGAAGGGAGACATTCAGGAGGGCAGAGCTCACCATGGCTTCACCCCTGGTACCCATGCTGTGGAGCTGGGATGCCCTGGCTGGCACTGGAGTCCTCTCTTGCTTCAGAAAGCACAATCTTCCCGAGCTCCCTGGGTGCAAGGGTGAGAGACTCTCAGGAGGCAGCAGGACTGAGCCAAGGATGCTGTGGGTTTGGAGCTCCTGGTTTGCCAGGATGCTCAAATGACCACCCTTGATGAGCCTAAAGGTAAGAGCAGAGCTCGATGTGCCAGCAAAGGGAATGCTGTTCTCTGAAAAGGAAAAGCATATCCCTGCCTCTTCTCCCCATCTCTGAAAAGCCTTCAAACATCCTGAGAACTTAATTAATGTGATAGAAATTAAAGTGTTACTTACCTCTATAAGCCATCAGCTTGGTTTTGGGCTCTTGCTGCCAGCAGTTTGTGTCAGTGCTCAGTCTTGAAGCGGAAAGTCTTCTCTCCAGCAGCTCCCCTCTGAGGTCTGGAGGCTGTCTGGGGTGGTGGGTTACATTTCTAATGTTCAGATCCCTGCTTGTGAGTGATGGCATGGCGGGAATGTCAGCTGTATGGGAATAAACTACAGCAATTTATTCCCTCCAGCCTGTTTGAAAGTTAACAGAGTGGCACCATTAGCTGGAACAAAACAGGTCCAGTGTTGTGAGATACAACGGTGGCCAGATCTGTAATTGCTTATAATTTGAAATGCTAATAGCCCTGAGTGCTGGAAAGATGTCAGCTCAGGTCGATTGTGGCTCTCTACATTGAAAGAGAAGTGTAAAAAACCTTCCTTAGAAGCAGGACTCTCATACAGATCTGGAATGTAAAGAATTTTCTATTCACTTGGGATATAAAGAAAACCTTAGCTTCTTCCAAGATGCTGAGGAATGCAGGGAGATATCTTGGTGGAGCCAGCATATGTCTAGCTGGCTTGAGCAGCCTCGTGTAAGCCCCCAGACTTGGTAGAAGGGCTGCATAAAGCTCGTGGGAGCTGAAGTGATGTCCTGATGATGGCAGAGGTGCAGTGCCATTATACTCTTAAATTTCACACAAGGGGCACTATTCAGTGAGGTGTCGTGGGGAGGGAGCAGCAGCGAGGGCATTTCTGAGGTGAAGGGTTGTGTCCGTGCCAGTGTAACTGCAGCAGGGGCAGTGGGGATTCCTGTGCTCCCAAACCCTCCGAGGAACTGCTTTGTGTGGATGCACAAAGGGCAGGATCCCCAAGCAAAGTGGCTCTGCAAGTGTCCATAAACAAATTGTTTCCTGTGTGCCACCACAGCAGTGCCCTTCCGTGGCTGAGAGCTGCACTGGGTTTAAACTGAGTTCAGGCCTGGCTTGGTCAGCCTTCATCAGTTTTGTGGCCATGGAAATAACCCAGCGGCTTTGCAGAACCCTGCCCAGACGTGAGTACTGAATAATGAGTTACCTTTTGTGGGAATCCCCAGATTCCCAGCTGGAAAATATGACTTGCAGTTTGCTTTCCTGCAAGCACAAGCTCTTAAATTTTTCCAGTTGCCTTCCTGCTTCATTCATATTGAGTCCCAGAAGCTATGTGAAAAGGTATAAATCACTTTTGGCTAAAGCATCTCTCCTGGCACTGTTATTAATGGCTGTTGCTACATTTTTTTGTGTCACTACAAACTGTATCAAGACCATTTGGGCTCAAGGATGGGATGGATCCTGCCCTCCAGCATGGATTATGGTGTAGAGATGCTCTCCCCTTCCTCTGGACAAGGAATTCTACCACAAATCAATGGGATTTACTCGGATCCCCTCACTAGACAATCCAGCCCGAGGAATTTAAACTATTATTCACCTCTTGGGGGCGTAATTCCCAGATGAACTTTTGATGATTTTTGAATGCAGGGGTGGTGGGAAGAGACTGACTATTCCAGCCATCTTAAACCCTTCCCAAAATGGAAAAGCAGCAGGTGCAAAGGCCACAAATGCTGGGGCCCTTCTTCCTGAAGTGCTTTGTCAAGGACCCCTGAAGTGACATTTCAATTTATAGATCGAATTCTGAGGCAGATGAGTAGGGACTTTTTTTTAATTTTTATTTTTTCCAGAGAGATTTCTGAATGAAGATTGCAGGTAACAAAAATCTTGTTGTGAAGATGAAGGGATCTGCCCTGTGGAGAAGCTGGATATCTTCAGTGGCAAGTTGGTGTCTGGGGTAGTTTTGACAGTAAAGATTGAATTAATTCTAATTGTTGTATTCAGAGTTCAGGCAGAAACTTCTCACTTCCTGAGGAAACCCAGCACATCTTTCCACTCTCGTGTGAAGAAGCTGAGCATAAGCTGGTGTTTGTGTCACAGGGGAGCTTGGGATAGGGAGGGAGCTTGGCAGTGCTATGAATTTTGGGAGAGAGAAGCTACAGGAAGGCTGGCAGGTCCCAGCAGGTGTTTCCCAAAGCGTTCCCAGGGTTACCTGTGGCAGTCACAGGCTGGGTGAGGCTGGTTACGGGAAGGGAGGATGCTGAGCAGGGGTGTGCCAGAACAGCTTCTGCACCCGTCTGCGGGGCTGTGTGAGGGTGCGGTGCCCACTGCTGGGGTCAGCCAGGGCTCTTCCTCCAGGAGAGCCTCGGACAAGGGCAGAGAACACGACTGCAAGTTGGACATTACCATTTGTGAGCAAAGGAGAGACTCTGGGAGGCTTCAGTCACATGGAGGTGTCATTGCCAGAGGATGTCACAGCCTGCCTGATGCCCCAAGGTGGTGGAGGGGCTGTGAGTGTGTCCTGGAAGCCTCCCCAAACCTCCCCTCCTGTCTTCCCACACTGGGGACTCCACGTGGGTGGTGACCTCTGGTAGACTCTGCCAAGTTTGGCAGGTTACACTTAGTCAAACCTGTCTGAAACTGGACTCACCAGTAGACTCAGCCAAGTCTGACTGATTAAACTGAACAAAGTCTGAGACCAGCAGTGGTTGGGCTGCCTTCATCTTTAATAGCACACTGCTCCAACCCCAAATTTGGGTTGGTACGGTTCCTCTGGCTTCAGAGGAGCAGTGCAGGTTTATGTGAGGGCTGTGTTTGGACAACAGAGACACGTTTGACCTTTCTCCTGACATTGTTGTTCCATTTAAGATCTGATGTTCTCAGTGAGCCAAATAGATCAGTAGTTTTAGCCTAGGTGCTTATCATGGGCATCTTGTAAATTCAGATTATTTCTGACCACATTAGCCAAATACTCTTCTAAATTATGCTGGTGCATATTTGTAGACTTCAAGGGGATTGAGCAAGCATGGTGGAAAAGGACTGCAGATGAGTATGAGCAATTTGGAACTTTGTTACTACGTAACAGAAGTGGCATTGCTGGCAGATACCCTCAGTCATCTGTCAGTATTAACTTCTGAAAGCAACTTAGCAGAGCTGCCTGCTTGCTTTCCACATGCTGAATCCCAGGAACAATATTTTAGCCGGGAGACTGGCTAGGCTGAGATTGAAGTTCTCTCAGAGTGTTGCAATAAAGACATTACTGGATGCTGCCTCAAGGCACCGCTTTACTGGGTGCTCTTACAGCTCTCTTAGTGCTGCTTTCTGGCAGCATTCCCCAGGGTTTAATTTCAGGTATTTTGAACTATCTAATGTATTTTCCACTGCAATTTAAACCTGTGCCAGTCTGGGCTATACAGACTTGTCTGCAGGCAATTTGAAGAGTGAACATTGCTGGATGCTTGCCAGCCCTGGGTAGGACACTTGCCCTGATATCTATAGAGATTGTACTGATGTGCCCCCCAGCCGGGTCCTCTGCAGGCTACATCAAGATACAGCTCTGCAAAATATATCAGTTTTATGTGAGTTTCCCCTGTGGATGTGGGTCTAGGTTTTGTAGCCAAGATATTTCCAGAGAGGAATTTTTTCCTGGCCTTTCCCTAAGCAACCTACTCGTTAAAGCAGACAGGATGGCACTCATCGTGATCTCTCATTCCTTTTCCCCTCATGACAATGGTTCCTACAGTTGGGTTTTCCCCTTGGTGCTTAGGAGATGGAGTTAAATTACTGAGGCAGAGAAAATGGCTCCAAGCAGAGACTTTTCCCCTGAGCTGCCTCAGCCAGGGATGGTCAGGACACGTGCAGAGCGTGGATCGCCGGCACTTTGCTCGCGCCACCCGCGCTCGCTGTTTTTAGCTCTGGCAGCTCCCTCTGCGTGCTCAGGGTGCCATCCCAACAGCTGCGGCTCTCTTGATGGACACACAAGCACCTCTGGCCCTCAAGTTTGCAGGTTTTAGTGCCCATAAACAAGGACATTTAAAAGTTAAACTGCCTGTGCTCTGTCAGAAATATTCCTTCTGACTTGTGTGTATGGCACTGCACATTTTATCAGCATTTAGGGACTGGTAGGTGTAGGAAGAGGCATGGAAGTTGGTGGGAAGCCCGTTTGCTGGCTAGACAGCAGGCTTAAGTGCTTAAGGCAGAGCCCAACTGTCAGTATAAATAGCTCTCTGTAAGGACAGTGAAAATGGTTCTCATACAGAGCAGATGAACTGGGACCAGCAAAATATCCTCCCTTGGGAAACTCACACGACTGTCTTGGGACCTGCTGTGTGTGTCAGGTCTGGGTGCAAACTGGGCATCTTGGACAGGCAGTTTTCCAGATGGGGACAGTGAGCCTCTGCAAGTGCCTTCAGTGGAGGAGCTGGATCAGAGCAGACTGGATTTCTCTCCAGTTTTATATATGGGGATGGTTTTGTTTGTCCTAAATAGGAGATAAATTTTAGGAAAAGAGCTTGGTGCTCTTCTCTTTGGGACTGCTGAATTTTTGAGCTGCAGGAGTTAAAACTCCTGGCTGAGGAGCTAAACGTGACTAACTAAGCTAAAACTAAAGGTAACAACCCTGAAAGTAGGTGTCTATCTCTGTTTCTGTCCCATTCTTTGCTTCTAGAAGGGCATTGTGTCTAATTTCATTCAGTCTAATTTCATTCATTCACACCAAGGGCTGTGTTAGCAAGGATTTGCTTGTGATATTTCCCATGTAAATAAATTTTGCCTAAAACCTCTTTTACCTCTAAATTACCACAGGAGACCCTCAGACGTCTGAAGGATTTTCATTTATGTCAGACATGAATTAGTCAAGTCTTTATCTTTTGAGCTGCTGCTCCTGATGTGCCTGTGGCTGCCAGAACGGCAGATGGCACCAGCACCCTGTGCTGCTCACAGAGCTCAGGTAGCTCAGCACAGCCTCGGCTGTGACCAAGCCAGTGAAAGTGCACAGGGTATTTTAGCTCTAAAATCTAGGTCATAGCAGAGGTGGGTTTTATATTTGGTTGGTTGGTTGGTTGGTTGGGGTTTTTTAGTTTTGGGTTTTTTTTGTTTTTTTTTTTTTTTTTTTGTGTTGCTGTGGGTTTTGTTGTTGTTGTTGTTGCCTTTTTTTTTTTTAATATAAGCAACTCCACAGAGAGCTGGGGGCTGTAGTTCTACCTGTAATTCTCCTTCCCCTCGTGGGTGCCTCGCTGCAGTGGTTTGCAGCCGAACATAGAAACGAAAGGTTTGATTTGGTGGCTGCTGTGTGGGACGGAGCTCGGGTGGCCCAGGCGGGCACAGGGCAGCCACCCTCAGAGGCAGACGGCAGCCTGGGAGTCGCAGGCTGGGATGAGCCGCTCTGTCAGCTCCCCTGGCAGGACCGCGCCTGGGTGCGTGGCATCACTGACCGGGATCTGCAGCCCCTGTTTGAGCTGGCCCAGCAGTCTGACAAGTCCCCAGTTCTTTGCTTAAGAAGCTTCAGCACTGGCAGTTCCTCATAGCAGAGCCTGGACATAAGATCCAACATTCAGCAGGTATAGCTAGGGAAAGGAGTGAAAAACAAAGTCAGTAGATGGAAATCAGGAGGTAAGGACAGAAGAGATTGCATTCATTAATGGTGGTGATGTTGAATCACTCTTCTCCACTTGCCTTGTAGTTACAGGAGAGGGGCAAAGCTCTGAGCACAGCTCTGGTTTGTTGCCCAACAAACATATCTGCATGTGCTTTACCTGGGGCAAGCTCATGGGACTATTAGTGAAAGCTTTTAAGTTGTCAGATCAAATCTGCCCAAGCAGATTGAGGAAACAATGGCCTGGTTTGTAGCTGGTTGTTGAGGAAACATGGCCTGGTTTTGTAGCTGGTCCTTGCCTCTCCCTGAGTGTCTTTTCCAAAGCCATGGACACTGTCTGAGTTTCTTCTTGGTGTCCTTCTGTGCATCTCTCATTCTGACCTCATCTGTGACCTTCCCCCCAGCTTTGCTCCTGACCTGTGTAAGTATCCGAGATGTAGATGTTGTGGGCTGATGCCTTGTGAGGATGCAGGGCTTGGTCCTCCCGTGGGCTGTGGGCACTGTCCTGGCTCCAAGAGGAGCAGCTCTGCCCCAAATATATGGGGGAAAGAGAACATTTGCAGCAGCACATGGGAAAGAAGGTTGATCTTCTGAGGGATTTGAATACCCAAGTCCATTAGAGTTCCTTGGGAAATAACTCAGATTCATGCTGGCATGCCTTGGAAATAATTTAAAATTAAGTACCAAAACCCAATGCATTGCAAGGCTCCCAGCATGCAATTCTGAACCCATTAGGAGATTTGTGCTAATTTTGAAAATAATCTTCCTATTTTAAATATTGCTTTGAATGTATTTTGAACTTGAATATTTGGCAGAAGGAGAGCAATTAAATCAAAGGAAAGATTATATTGTGTTGCTTTAATTGTGATGGATTGAGTCATTTGCTGAAGGAAAATATCTACAAAGCATGTCTAAGTGCAGAAGCAAAACTGAAAACTGGTCTTTGCTGTTCTCCTCCCTGTGATGAATATATATTTATGTAATGCATTCCTTCTCATATCTTGATAACACCATGGGCCCACAGTGCACGAATTAACTCCACTGAGAACTGCGGTGAGATTGTCTCTGAGCCTGTGTAAGCATAAGGTATCCACATTTAGGTCCTGTATGTATTCATTCATATGTCATGGTTTTAAAGCCACATACGGGAGAAGAGGAACATCCCTGACTGGATGCATTGCACCAGTGTCTGGTGTCATCTGGGGTCCAGAAGACTGTCCCACGGCTGTTCCCAGTGCTTGCTTCAGCTGTCAGTGCCATAGGCTGGGAGGTGAAGGTTGGGGTATGCGGTATTTTGTGAGACCCCTACATTAGGCAGTGGATTTCTCTTCAAGAGGAACTGGTGAACCCTCCTGACTTACACCTGCAGAAAATTATGCAATGAGTGGTACACAAGTGCTGATTTTATTTAAACTGTCCTTTTTGGAGGTTTAAATTAAATCTAGTTATTAACCTATATAGCGGGTTTTCTGAGTGCAGTTTTTGTGGCTTGTGTTCACCTGGAGGTGTATGTGGTGAGTGCTGGGCACTCAGTGCTCCCAATCCCAGCAGGAGTCAGCTGTGAGTGCTGGACCCCTCGTGGGACCAGCACGGATGGGAAGGAGCACGGCAAGCTCAGAGGCTGTCTGATCTGTGTGATGCCACCCTGCTCATTGTCAGCTCCCTTCAGGGTGTATCATCTGTCTCTGAGCCATTCCCATTCCCATTTCAGCCCACGGGCTGCTGGCAGCTGCTGTCATTAGAGCTTCTGACTCGAGCAGAGGGGCGATGGTGCTAAATGCTGCTGGAGACAGGGGATGGCTTGGGCGAAGCTGGGAGGAATTCTGTCCAGCAAGTGATGTCTTGTGAAAGAATCTTATGTGCAAAGGTACAGCAACAGCTTTTGCTTCTAAGTAAACTGCACCCGTGGAGCTCCTGGGATTATGGGAACAGAGCTGGAATACAGGCTTTTAAATCTGTGTGCTGTGGTAATAAAGCCATTAGTATTTGAGGCCGGTGGTGGCTGTTAACTGTCCCTCTTTGATCCTTCCTTGGTTAATGAAAATAGCTGTTGGATAAAAATGCAAAGATTTAGAGTTGTGAAAATGTGTGTTTGCACCACTAATCACTTGAAAAATCAATCTCCAGACCTTCATTTGTTAAGAGCAGCTGATTAGCTGCTCTCTATGATTTTTCCCTTTTAATAAAACCCCTGAGTCGAACAACAGAAGGACTATAATTAAGGAGCAGTTTTTCCCTTTCTGTGTGACGTTCTGTCAAACGCTGGCCAGCGGGTCGCTGGCACACACAGCACAGAAATGCCTTTGCCCTGTTGGTGCAAGCCCAGACTTCACCTGTGAGAGGAAGATGGGGCTTTGCTCCTCTCTGCACAGGCATTGACAAACTCGGGACTGGACTGTGGTTGTGCTGTCTCTGCCCCTTGCTCAGCTGCCCTGGTGAGGGTGCTCTTCCTTTGCCAGTGGACTGTGCCTTGGAGGTGACAAAAGGAGCCACAACAGGCCCAGGCACTCGGTTTCCACGTGCTTCTTTCTCAAGGGCCCCAGGTTAGATTATGATGATGATGACACAAAAGATCTTTTGACAAAGTGAAAGATAACTCTAAGGTTAATACTCTGTTCCTCATGTATTTTAACCTGGAGAGTGATGGCTTTGAATGAGAAAGAATTATTCTGAAGTCCAGAGAGATTTACTAAAATTGTAAAGATTTGTGCTTCTCTTAAATGACTTCCCTGTTCAAAGGTATACAGTACAATCAGTCTAGCCAGGCCATAGGCAAAAAAGGGGCTCAGTGAACAAAGCAGAGGGCTTTGTCTGTTTTCTGACTGGTACCTTCTGGTTTCTAAATGGCCACGTATCAGCCATCTGGCAACAAGAAGGTTTTTAGTATGAAAAATTAATTAGATACAATCCAAGCATAATTCTGCCTTGATTTTCTGCAACACGAAAGTAGTTTGTATCCATAAAAGACTTGCAGGAAATACGGCAATAAAATAACCACTCCTCTTAAATTTTTGTTGATTTGCTTCTTTTTCAAAGAAAGTGAACAATTCTCCCATCTAAAGATGTGCCTTGTGCAGGTCCTCGCTGTTATCTAAGCTGCCCAACCCAGGCTGTGCTACAGGTGTGACCACCACAGCTGCTGCCTTGGCCAAACAAGGATGGCAGATAATGACAATAATGACAATATATGCTGGTAATGACAGATTGTGCCATAATGGGTTTATGATGTGGACAAGTAATTATTATGGACTGAAGCAACTCCACCAAGCCTTGTGACCAGGGCTCTAGAGATAACAAGACAAAATATCAATACAATAAAAGAGTGAGATGGGGAGAGACTTTTGGTTATTTTTCTTCCTTCTCTTCAAAACTGAGCCAAGAAAAAAATCTGATTGTCTCATAAATTCAGGCTCTTCGTATTTACATTGAGGCCACTAGGAGAAAAATACATGGAAATTTCAGATTTACTGACAGAATAGTGAGCATGATGTGGAACTCAGCAGACAGCTCAGGCAGCTCATACACAAAGCTGGTCTGGATCCTCTTAGGGTTTTGTCTAAATGCAGCTGTATGAATCCATTGATAATACAGTGTCTGAACACTGTAGCAGTGCTGGTGCGAGGTGTGTCAGTTTGGCAAACAGAGGTCGGGGCTGCTTGGGAGGAAGAGCTGACACGGGGCTGGGGCAGGAAGTGTTGCAGGTACTCCAGGAACATGCAGAAAGGGATTGCTGGTCCTCACAGGACTGCTGGGAGTCAAAGCAGAATAAGCAAACCTGGGCAGGGATCTACAGCTTTGTCCTGACCTTCTGTTACACTTAAAATGAGGGAGCTGATCTGCAAACGTGTATTCTTTGTGATATCCAAAAACTTCACATTTTGGAAGTATTTAAAGAGCAAAATTTGTGCATGGGAGAAGTTGTCTGATCAGGTTGGCAGTACAGTGAACTCCCTAGGAAGGTTCAAGCTGATGTTGAGCTAGAGATCACAAGGATGTTGATCCAAATTTCCAGCTGATGTAGCTGTGCTGACCCAGCCCCAGGGCTATGGGTGCGACCAGGCTGAGAACGTGGATGTGGACTTTGCTGAAGCTGTCCGTGGAAGTGGTGAGGTCATAGTGTGAGGGAAGCTTCCTTGGCTGATGTGTGCCTCACCTCTGCAGAGGGGAAAAAAGGTGGGAAATGTCTTTTGAGGAATTCCTGCGCAGCTGCTGTGCTGCAGGTCCAGTGTTTCTTGAGTGTCTCAGGTGCGCTGTGGAAAGCACAGTGCTGTCAAAATCTCTGGGAAGGAAAAGGATGAGTCTGGTATTTGGTAGTTTACCGTGGTGGGGATTCTGCTACTAAAAATCCCATGACTTGCTAAATGGTGCCAAAATCTGACCTTTGATTCCCAAGGCTTTGTCGTAGTTATTTTGTAAATTAAAAAATTATGTAAGTGAATGGAAACAACTTTTTTCATCTTGATATGACAGCTGCTAAATGTTCCAGAGTGTGTTAGTGTTTTGTTGTGGTTTTTGTTTGTGAGATTTTTTTGGTGTTTTCTTTGTTTGTTTGTTT
>VYZQ01012043.1:13646-25207 GCA_013400655.1 Mystacornis crossleyi | reverse complement strand
TCTGGTGATGCATTGAAGATAGTATGTCCTTTTTCCTAAATCTAACCTGAGAAAAATGTAACCAAAACAAAGCTCACATTGTAGTTATACAGGCAATTATTCCTCTTTCAGCTCTAACTGAAACAGGAGTCAAGCTAAAAAAACTGATATTAGCACAATTCTGTGGTTTTAGAACTAATTTTAATGGGAAGAGTTAGGTTCAACAGAATATCTTGATAGGTTTGAATTTATCACTGAGTGCAAAAGTCAATCTTAATTTAAAGGCTCACCAGCTTTCTGGTTAGAAAGAGGATTTTTCCAGCCTGGGAAAGGAAATGTGAAGTATGAACGAGTAACTGTTAAAATTCAAAAATGTGTAATGAATATATGCTCTACACATATGTCTTTAAAAACTCAACTTTAACTCACCTTAATTCCCCAGTGAAATTATTGGAAAACTAACTGGAAGGAGATCGTTCTTCACCTCTAGTAGCGGTGTTGTGCGGTGTTCTCTGTGGAGAAAGGAGAATGAAGAAGCAGTGGGAAGTTAAAGAGGATACACAAAAAAGAGAAGGGATAGGTGAATGTTTTATTGTTACTAGAAATAACCTTCTTATGTGTAGAAGATTTGTCAGCCTTTTCACAGAAATGATTGCCATTATTTAATCACTAAAGAGTAAAAAAATGTTTGGTTGCTTGTACAAAATTAAACACCAAATACAGGGTTAAACTGGAATTATGATTCTGTAGTTGTTTTCCCACAGACACAAAGAATATTCCAGCCAGAGTTATATCCTGGACTGCTTTATCCTGATGCTTCTGTTTGACATAAGTTTGGGTGCTTCAAACTAGGATTCTAAGAAACTCCAAAGAACACCACGCCCACTTTTGGAGCATCTATTACCACTCTCATTCTGTTTAAAATATCCTTTTCAATCAGCATACTTGTGTTGGAGTGGGAAGTGGCTGTAGATATATGTGACTCTATGTGGCCCTGATGTCCCAAAAGTGACTTAAACTGTGGTCAGGGGTAGCATTAAGCCCTGTAGTCTCCCTAAAGAATGTACCTGGCTTGGTTACAGCTACATCGCACTAATGACATGGAAAACTCTACAGTCCTGCTGCAAAAGCTATGGAAGCCTGGTGGCTCTGATAGATTTTGCAGTTCCTTGCAGGTGTCCCTACTTCAGTAGGGCAAGACCAAGAGCTGGGTACTCCACTGTGTGCCCACCAGCCTCCAAAAACTCCTGCTCCTGAGTCCAGGAGAAAAGCCAGGGACAGTGACTCAGACACAGTCACATGCTGCAGAATCCGATGATGGGGTTGGGCAACAGCACCTTCAGGCCCCCTGTTTCCTGGAATGCATTGTAACCCACCTTTCTCTGGAGCAGCACTAATTGCCCGGCTGGATTTGTCACACTGAAGGATGCTGGAAGGACAAGAGGCAGTAAATGGTAGATTTGCCACCAACAGTGGCAGTTGTTGCCCCGGTGAGATTTACTGCCACTTCAGAAGTGTGAGGATTTAAAGTCTGGCTGCTTTGCCCCAAGAGTGATCTCTCTCTTTGCAGTGCCTGTGGTGTTCACCTGGCTGGCACAGATCTGATACCTTCAAAGACAAACTCTGCTCTTCCCTGCTTTTTATGTGAGCAGGAGAAGCTGTAGAGACTCAAAAGGCCATGAGGCTGAGCCAAGTTTGTAATATTTTATGCACTATTTGCTAAGCTTGCTTATTTCTCCATGGATGCACAACACAGTTTGATAGCAAATTCTGAATGTCCTCTCCCAAGAATTCAGGATGGTAGGGCTTCTTTGGCATTTTCTGTTTGGGAAAAGTCCCTGTACTGACCTAATCAGTTAACTCGCTACATCAGTTTTAGGCACGCTCTCCATCTACACTGTCCTTTTGTCAGGAAAATGTGTCATTTCTTTTCACTCTTTGGTTTGTGCCAGGAGTTAAAGAGTGCAGTCTTTAGTACACGCCATGCTGCAAAGCAATTTAAACATTTCCTTGGCAATAAAACAATTACACCTGTCTTGGTAAACATCTGGAGTATTCACAGCATTAAAAAAATAAGTTACTCTAGTATTTACTGGAGCATGTTGAAGTATATTGTAATACATACCAGCATATTTTAATCTATTAAATAAATGTTATTTGAATCAGCATCCTTGAACTGCAACTGCAGCTGATATCAGAATTGAAGAGTTTAACAAAAAGAACTAATTACTTCAACCCCAAATTCATGCATTTTGGAAAAGATTCTCTACCATACTACAAGTTTAACACTAAGTTATTATAAACCCCTTAGACTAGTTGTTTCATTCCTCTATCTGCAGAAACATTACTGAAAAGTTCATAAGCAAAAGAAAGGTCTAAAATAAAATGAGTTTTAGAAAGACTTTCTTTCCTAAGTATTTTCTTACCTATGCTACAGATGAACAGTCCCATCCTTTCAAGGTGACCAGTAAATGTTTCAATTACGAACATTGTTTATTAAGTTTCTAAGAATTGCACACGTAAAATGTGGAGGAAAATTTGCATTCAATTTTAAATATAAGTTGTAGAGAATAAAACAATGCTTTAAAAGATATTTCAGTAACTTTTGTCACAGTTTTATGGATTTTCTGACTTCTTACCTGACGAAAAATTCCAATCATATCCACACTGCCTTTAACAATTTCCCTTTTCTCTCAGAGCCAGCAAATGCATCTTCTTTCTGTATAAAAGAACCGAGAGCAAAGTCATCTCTCCTAAAACGATACTTAAACTCTCCTTTCTTCTCTGTCTGAAACAAACCACAGATCCCCAGTTTCCAACAGTACTGAATCTGCCAGGCTGTAGGAAGGCTGCTGAGGAATAAAACAAGCTCTGGAATCCAAGAAGAGACGAACAGCAGTGAGCAGGGAGGAGGAAGCACCAGTAGTCATGGGGATAGATTTTCCTCCACTGTGCTGCTTCCCTCCACCCTGTCAAACACCTTATCATGCAATTTCATTTTCAATTATTTAATCTGTTCCGTAGCTCAAATGTTTTCCCTCTGCAGGATTTCATACATAAACATCTGCAGATGGCACATTGCTTTCTTAACTGATATGGCAAGACAGTAAGCTGCTTGGAAAGAGCACGCATATCCTATTAAGTGTATCATTTGCTTTATTGCAATTAAGATAATCAGATTTTCATTATAAATTGATATTTTAGCTTATACTCCCCAGATAAAAAAATATTCCTGAAAAGCAAAGCATGGCACACTGCACTAGCACATAGTGATAAGGGGCTTAATTTTTATTGCTGTTTTTTCAGTAAGAGTCCATACATTTTGTAGTCACATGTTCATAAAAACAAGCATTCAGCTTATTCACTAAATATTTAGAATGAACATTTATGGAGTGGGAAAGGAACGGCTTTACTTAGCACCTGCAATCTGCTAAGTTGCTGCATAAACTCTCGCATTTTTACCTGGGTCCATTTAACTTCCAGTATCTCAATCTGGTTCTTTTGAGAGAGTGATTTTTGAAAAGCAGGATGATTTTTGGGATGAGCAATACTGATGCTGTACTGAAGTGCAATTCAGAACTAATTATCTAAAAATATTGTTGGTTGTCATGCTATAGTATTTGTATAAAATAGGTGTAGGGTGGAGGGAGCCTCTGTGATCAGCCAGACGAACCTCCTGCTTTTCATATATTTGTGTCTATTCATGGTCTGTTTGCCCAGACTGTTTTTTAACCATATGTGGTAATCTTAGATTAGGTATTCAAGTGCCTAATTGACTGCTAGGAAGACTGCCTTAACACCTCCCCCTAAAACGTCCTTCTCTTCACTTTAACCCAGTGCTTTTTACTCTAGGTGTGGTCTAGGAATTCTGATATTTTAACCAAAAATGCTACAATCAAGCAATGTGAATATATTTTTCTAAAGCATTTCTAGAACTTGCCGGGTTTGATTGTCAAAATTACTGTAAAAACAAAGCTTTGCTAAAGCTCTTTAGAAATTCTGCTTCTGGTTGTGCTGTAACCCCAGGAAGTTAATCAGGACCTGAACATGCAATGTGATAGATAAGCATCAGAACAAGCCTTAAAAACGCATTATCTGTTTATGAAGCAAGTAAGTCAATAAAATTAAAAGATGTTCTGATTCTGTTTACAAATTTCAAAGGTCATGTTGCTTATTTACACATACCTTTGTTTCTAATATAATTCTGTATGCAGTCCTTCATTTGTGGAAAAACGGGAGTATTTAACATGTGATCCGTTGGTTTTACAGTTGTATCAACCTGCTGCCTCACGTGGATTTAATTGTGTTGTAACCTGTTGTGAATTAGATCACATCCAGCATCAGAGGCTTGTGGGTGTAGCTGCTGTTGGTGTGTTTAATTCTGATGTCAAAGGTATGTATGCTAAGTGGGACCCACGGCTCCGGAGGAGGGATCATAGTGTAGTGTTTTCAGCCAGATGCTGGAGCGTCTGTTTGCAAAAAAGGTTAATGGATAGCAGAATTGTATTTACTTTTTATCAATGGTTTTGTTATTTCTAAATTGCTCAGTATTAAGTGAGGGGTGAAGTATCATAATAGGAAGGTTTTTAAACTTTGAGTTTGTAACAACTTGTGTAGAATTGGCAACAACCTGTTGGTGAAAAGTCCTTTGAGTTCACCTTTTGCTTTGGCATTTACATGATTCCTTGGCCAGCAGGAATCTTTGCTGGTGGTTTATCACTCTAAACTTTTACTTTTGCTTAGTTGTTTCTCCCATGTAACTGTGAAGCAGTCCTTGTTTTTGCCTGTTGCAGCCCCCTTCTTCAGAAAGCAAGATTTAGTAGAGATGTACATGTACAATTTCTCAGCTTCCCAGTGAAGGAATTCTTTAACAGCAGATTGGCCAAGAGGTGGTTCCGAGACCTGTAACATCTCTGAAGGGTCACGGAATCACAGATGGGTTTGGGTTGGAACAGACCTTAAAGATCATCCAGTTCCAATGAGCAGGAACACCTTCCACTAGATCAGGCTGTTCCAAGATCCATCCAGCCTGGCCTTGGACACTCCCAGGGATGGGGCAGCCACAGCTTCTCTGGGTAATTTGTTCCAATGACTCACCACCCTCACAGTCAAGAAATTCTTCCAAAATCCCACCTGACCCTGCCCTTTGTCACTACAAAACCATTCCCTCTTGTCCTGTCACTCCAGGCCCTTTTCTAAAGTCCCTCTCCAGCTCTCTTGGAGCCCCTTTAGGCACTGGAAGGGCTCTGAGGTCTCCCTGGAGCCTTCCTTGTCAGGCTGAGCACTCCCAGCTCCCTCAGCCTGTCTCCAGAGCAGAGCTGCTCCAGCCCTCGGAGCACCCTGGTGGCCTCCTCTGGACTCACTGCAACAGATCCACGTCCTTCTTACATGGGAGCACCAGAGCTGGATGCAGCATTGCAGGTGGGGTCTCACCAGAGTGGAGGAGAGAGGGAGAACCACCTCCATCATCCTGCTGGTCACACTGCTCTGGATGCAGCCCAGGACAAAGTCAGATTTCTGGGCTGCAAAAGCACATTGCCAGCTAATGCTGAGCTTCTTGTCAACCAACATCCGCAAATCTCTCTCCTGGATTATTGCTTCCTAATAAGTACTGTTCTTTATAGCACTTCAAAGAGGCACAGAAAAATAAACAAGAATAATTGGAAATCTCATGTTAGTGTTGGATGTGCTGGTTAATGCCATGAAAGTAAAATAATATGCTGTGATGGAGGGAAAACACACTCCCCTCACATTTCCTGTTCTGTGGAGAGATCAACACCCTAGTAAGGGATTTTCAGTAAATAGCTTATAATGTGACCAAACAAGCAACAGCGAAGTATGCGCTGTGACTTTTTCTCCATGGATGTACCTGTGTAAGTTGGAGCACTGCTTCATTACTCAGAGGTTTTTTCCCTAACTGGTAATAATTGTCACAAAAATAATTCCTGTTCACTACCTGGAGTTTAGGTTTCAGTCCATTATACTGCATAGCTCTAAAGGACACCTTTGCAATATCCTTGATGCCTCATTCTGATTTCAGTTTTGATTCTCAATTAGCTCATGCCTAGAATGAAAAGTCAATTGTTTTAAAATCTGATTTAACTATAAATGAGTTACTTAAAATAACATATTAATTTTTAAAATTATGTCATGCCATGAACTGTTGGCTAATTATTGGACCTTATTTAGTTGGCATAGAGCTGAGATGGAGGTGAATACACTCCCTGGCTGGAAGGTTAGCATCCTAATTTTTTGGGTCAGCCAAGTTACTTTTCTCACCGAAAAAGAGATAAGATATGTGAGTAATTGTAATTGGAGTGTGACTGCATAAATTCATATTTTATAATAGATTCCACTTTCCAAACCCTGATTCAGTTCTTTGTATCTTTCTAGAACTTCTCCAGCTCACTTTTACCAAAAGTCATCTCTGCCAGAAAATGAGTTATTTCAATAGCTCACAGATTTGGGGGGAATATGACAATTTGTATCTCTGGTTTGTTTTTTCCCAGTGTAGAGTCTTTTTATAAAAACACTGTGAGCATCAAACCCTACTGTTCTCATGGCATGACATCTTTCAGTGTCCTAATTGTTAATTAAAAATACTTAAATAATCAAAAAGTTTTTCCCATTAATCTCCGTCTGTTTCAATTTTCCAGCATGTTTCAAACTGTAGTAAGCGTTTTGATTTTCTGAATTAAAAATATGAATTCTAGATTTCTATTTTCTGTCTAGAAAGTCTCACTTCACACCACTTCATTTTAAAATTTCTTGAACAGCAGGGATGTCTTACAGCTAATTCCAGGCAGGCATTTACTGAGCTTCACAGCACAACTCTTCCTGCTGTGTCCAAACAAAGCTTAGCATCAGTCATGCAAAAGTACCACAAACCCATGCCACAGAGGTTCTGTGGAATGAGAAATAGTTAGAGTCTAGGAATAGCAAAGAGGAAAAAAAATAAAAGTAAGTAGATTTTAATTTAACTGGAAAAAAAACATAATGAAAAATTTGCAGGTGGAAAAGATCAGAGTGTGGCTGAGATTGTTGCTGGCTCCAGATCTTCTTTTGGCAAAACGTAAGATCCTGGCCTGTCTCAGACTGAGATACAATGAAAGTTGTCCCCTCTCACATCTGTCACAGCATTGCTATATTCTTTGATCCTTCACAAGAATCCTGACTTTTGAGACCGTATTTTGCTGCCTTACTTTCATCCCATCACTTCAAATTATGGCCAGCTTTTATATAAAATTTTAGGAAAGAGAAGAAAGGAAATAATGAATTATTTAAGAAGAGTGAAAAGATGAAAGAGGAAAAGAGAAATTGAACTTCAGAGGGAAGAGGAGGGAGGGCAAGATTTGAGGAAAAATGGTAACAGAAATCCAAATAAAACTATGCAAATTCAATTCTCTGATGACTTTCCACTTCACCCATCACAAAGGTGTGTTTCTTTCTTCAGCAAACTCCCCTTAAAAAGGGCTCCAGGAAGATTTAGTTTAGTACATAAACTTCAATACTACTTACTGAAGAAATAGTGCCTGTGGGTTATTCTGTTACCTTTTTATCTGTAGGTTATTTTGCATTAAGCAAATACAGGAGAGGGGTAGTGTTCTATTCCCCATCTGAATTTACACAAGGTAGAGATTTTTATCCTGAGGAGTGTCATGTTCAGACTTTAGGGAGGCAAAAGACTATCTAGCTGCCTCTCAGTATTTTTTAATCTTTTTCAACAAAAAACCCTCTCCTGATCAGGACTAATTCATGAAAGTCTCCAAAGTAAGATCACAGGTTTGATGTTTATGCAGATTAAAGTGCAAACAGCAAAACAGAGTGAAAGAGAAAATTTTGCCAGAAAGGCAAGAGCTCCCAAGGACAGCTGTACATATTTTAGAAGTTTTCACACCCATAACTAAAGCAAGGTGGCAGGCAGGGAATGCTCGTGGTGCTGCTGCATTTTTACACAAAATGCCTCCCTACGAACTGCACAGTTATGCTGTGTCTGAGGTGTTGATTTGGGTAGGAGTGAGGCATCCAGAAGTCTAATAATATCTCATTGAAATTATGAGAATAAAAGTCTTTGCGTGTGTGTGTGTGTGTCTCAGAGGGACGTGGGAAATTATGGTTGAATCCCCTGTATTCCCAACCATTCCCACCTATACCTAGTTAGAAAAATCGGGGCGAAATGTGTGTGTGGCTAAGATGATGTTATTACAGTCTTCGATGTGAATGCAGAACTAATTCAGCAAACAGTCTGCATGAAGGAATGCTGTAGCTTCAAAATGCTTTCTGTCTGCTGAAAGGTCAAACTAGACCTAAGTCTAGAGCATTGCACTATATTAAAAAAAATACTTAAACTCAATAAAAATTCAAGCGTTATACTTAAATTGCTTAAAAAAAAGAATCAATGCCTGCTGACTATGGAAGCCACAGATGTAACTAGATTAAAGAGGTTGAAACTAGTTAAAAAGATATAACTTTGTGTTTATGTGACGGTTTAGATAAAATATTTATAACTTATGAACTACTTTTGACTTCATAATGTTTTTCTATTGCCCTTCATGCTCTTTTCCAAAACTTCATTATTCCTTTTCCATCTTGGCAGTTTGGACCCATTAAGTAGCATGACAAAGTTGTTTCTTGAATGACAAAAATTGATATAAAGAATTCCTTAATAATTTATTTTGTATCAGCTTTTACTAAGAATATATGGTAACATAGGGAGTCGGGTTGGAAAGGACTGCTCAGATGTCTCTGGTTTGCAATCTCTTAAGCAGTAATGCCCTCCTGTGGACTCTAGGCAGTATGATTTCTTCTGAATAACTAGAAAGGTGTACGCATGAACACGATTTGGCTTTCCTTCTTCCCAACACACTAATTAAAATGTCCCATGAAAACATTTGACACAGGTAGTTATTTGGCCAATGCTTCTGTTTTGAGAAACGCATTTCCTTTAGGTAATGATACAGGTGGAGCTTTTATCTGAAAAAGCGCCTAAATTTAGAAACTTCAGCTGCTTATATAATGATTTTTTTTTATTCTATAGGTTGCTATCAGAATTGAAAAAAATGCCATGCTGCAAGTGCCTTGGCAGAAAGCAAGAAGCATGTATTTCTTTTGTGTGCTGCTTTCCTAAGAATTTTTAAATGGTATTGTGCATTTACTAGTTTACAGCAAAAAGCAGTTTAAAAATTCTGTGGGGAAGCTGCTGCAGCTGCTGGAGTGTTTCTGGTTTACATCTCACACACAGTGAGACTCGTCTTTGGTTCTGCACTCACACTGTGGCAGCACCTCTGTCCCTCGCTGGCTCACGTAGCTTGCGAGGGAAAAGGCATATTTCAGGAGCACGGAAAGGCACCTGCTTGCTAGGAACGTGTATAACGAGTGCCTTGCTGCACAGGTCAGGGGACTGGATGCTTCTGCAGGCATGAATCTGACAGGAATTGGAGAGGACCAGTTGGAATCTCCGTGGCAGCTCGGATGACCTGGGAGGAACGAAGGTCTGCGGGACGTGCAGGAGCAGCTGATGTTTCGCTGTCCAGGAAACCTGCATCCCCAGAGCCCGGTGGGATGTGTCAGGGCACGTGGATGTGTGCAGTGCTCTCAGCCCTGCCAGGGCGGGGACTGAACTCTGAGGGGGTTTTGAGTGAAGGTGCGAACGACAGGAGGTCACTTCGGCAGCTGGGAAAGGCGGGTTCACAGGACAGAAGGACACCAGGCCAAGTGCACTTTGGCCTTTGTGTGTTTTCAGAGGAGACATTTCCATCTGCAAGACATGGGTATGTGTGTCTCAAAGGCATTTTCCTTTCATTAATCAACCAGTCAAAAGTGTAAATGAAGAGGAAGCATTTGGGCTACACTTGAATTGAGTCAGTGGCTGATTTTTCCTACTGATTTACTCACATCTTAAAGACCCTCATCTCCTCCTCGTGATGCAAGCAGCGACTTTTTTCTTTGATCTGTTCCTTGGCCTACTTGTCTGTCTTGTTTTCAGGGAGAGAAAGTGAGCTGTAAACAAGTTTTGTTTTTTTTGTTATCTGTTGAGGCCATAATTAGCTCCTCTTAATTTTTCATCCTTTTTGCTCTAAATTACTATGGGTCCATAAAACTCTCATGGATGATTTTCTACGTGACACATATTAATTTATCTTGTGAAGGGCCGTACAGTACAGTTCTTACAATAACTAGTAGGTAAAATATAGGGTTTTTTTATTTCCTATAATTATGTGGAGCTTGCACACAGCCTCTGGGAAGAAGATTTTTATTTAATAGAGTAGGATATGTTTGTTTATTTTAAAACCACAAATATTTCAGTGGCATTATGGGCATATTCTCTCTTCTTAAACTAGATAAAATGATGGTGTCAGTTCATGCATTGAGATAAATGGATCTAAACATGTGACAGCTTTCCTTGTGATTGTCAAACACAGGCATTTAATAGGCTACTTTTACTATAGACTTGGATATAACATAAAAAAAAATCCTATTTGAGTAAAATCAGATTACTGTATTGCAAGTATTAATGCTACCAGTTAGTGATAACCATAGCCCATGAGATAAAAGCATGTTCGGCTTCTCTGGATTTCCTCTGGGGCTGTGGTTAACCAAACATCCAGCACAGTCACTGTTCCTCTTGTGTCTGTGTGTCGAAGGGAGCATTTCCAATTGATCTGTATCAGAAGGAGGCTGCAGTTCTGCTTCCTCCCTCCAGCCAGCACCAGCAGGTTGTGCAAAAAAATGAGGCAGCTGAAAACGAAGTCCTTTTCATGATAAAACTATTTATGGCTGTCTCAGTTCTAAGTGGATCGCTGTGTGTTTGCAGAAGCATCAAGGCTGCCACATGGGAAAAGGCAAGATCGCAGGGCTGGAGCACTGCACCAGTTCAGGCAGCTGTGGAAATACATCCTGACAGTGCCCAACACAAAACTGCAGTCATTCTTAGCTCCTGCATAATTTTTAACATAAACCCCAGTGGCTTTATGTACAAAAAAAAAAAAAATTGTTTCTAATGAAAAATTCACTAAGGTGAAAGTAATGCTGCAGTCTTCATGATGGCGATGTTTAATGTACTATAAAAGTAAGAGGAAAAAAAGGAAAATTATCTAACCATTCGTCATTCCACAGGGTTTGCACACTCTTGAGCAGCTCTATTTCTCTGAGAAAATACCTCCTTTTAAGAGCTAAGGAGAGATTTAAAGGTGAGTAGGCTGTGATAGGGTGGGAAAGAAGACTGGGAAGCAGGGAAGGAAACAGTAGTAGGAATAGTGAGTGAGAAAGAATGACAGAATCGTTTAAGTTGGAAAAGCCCTCCAAGATCATCGAATCCAACCCTTCCTTCAGCACTGCCAAAACCACCGCTGAAACGTGTTCCCAAGTGCCCCATCTGCACGTCTTTTAAATCCCTCCAGAGATGTGACTCCACCACTGCCCTGGGAAGCCTGTGCCAGGGCTGGACATTGTTTTCCGTGAAGAATTCCTCCCTGATATCCAATCTAAACCTTCCCTGGTTGAGGGAGGGGACTTGAGGCTGTTTCCTCTCATCCTGTCCCTTGTTCCCTGGGAGCAGAGCCCGACCCCCACCTGGCTGCCCC
>VYZQ01012043.1:0-10987 GCA_013400655.1 Mystacornis crossleyi | reverse complement strand
TTCATCGGCGGGCTGAACGTGCAGACCACGGAGGCCGGCCTGCGGGAGCACTTCGCGGCCTACGGCACCCTCACCGACTGCGTGGTCGTGCTCAACCCGCAGACCAAGCGCTCCCGATGCTTCGGCTTCGTCACCTACTCGGCGGTGGAGGAGGCGGACGCCGCCATGGCCGCGTCCCCCCACGCGGTGGACGGGAACGCGGTGGAGCTGAAGCGGGCCGTGTCCCGGGAGGACTCGGCCAAGCCCGGCGCTCACGCTAAGGTGAAGAAGCTCTTCGTGGGCGGCCTCAAGGGGGACGTGGGCGAAGGGGACCTGGTGCAGCACTTCAGCCAGTTCGGCCCCGTGGAGAAGGCCGAGATCATCGCCGACAAACAGAGCGGGAAAAAGCGCGGCTTCGGTTTCGTCTACTTCCAGAACCACGACGCCGCCGATAAGGCGGCCGTGGTCAAGTTCCACCCGATCCAGGGCCACCGTGTGGAGGTCAAGAAGGCCGTGCCTAAGGAGGACATCCAGGCGGGAGGGGGAGGCGGCGGCTCTTCCAGGCCCTCCCGGGGAGGCAGAGGAGGAGGAAGGGGTCGGGGCGGCGGCGGCTCCGGCAACCGCGATCACAACGGGCTTTCCAAAGGAGGCGGCGGCTACAACAGCTACGGCGGCTACGGCGGGGGAGGAGGCGGCGGGTACGGCTCCTATGGCAGCGGTTCCTACGGAGGCGGCGGCGGAGGGGGAGGCGGCGACTACGGCAACGGGTACGGCGGGTTCGGCAGCTACAGCCAGCACCAGTCCTCCTACGG
The DNA here is from genome assembly GCA_013400655.1 of Mystacornis crossleyi. Classification (NCBI taxonomy): domain Eukaryota; kingdom Metazoa; phylum Chordata; class Aves; order Passeriformes; family Timaliidae; genus Mystacornis; species Mystacornis crossleyi. Next base: position 10,196 of record VYZQ01012043.1, on the reverse strand, counting down.
CCCCATGAAGAGCGGCGGAGGAGGTGGAGGAGGGGGCGGCAACTGGGGGGGCCGCAGTAACAGTGGACCGTACAGAGGAGGCTATGGTGGGGGAGGCTATGGGGGCGGCTCTTTCTGAGCTGGAGCGCCCATACCCATTGAGGGGGGGGCGTGGAGAGCCCTCCCTTCGATACGGGGCAGCTTCTAAATGGTTTCTCCCCTCATTCGCCGAAGGGCAGCTCCTTTTAAATGCCTCCCTGCTGTGGGAGCGGCTCCTAAATGCCCCCTGAGGGTCGCCTCTGCTGCCTGTGCCACTTCTTTCTTTCTGAAGATGGACTGGGCCCCACATACACATATTTTGTGTTACAGTCATTGATGGACTCTATTTTTTTATTATTACTTGGACCTTGGTCGTTTTTATACTAGCAACGAAAAATGTCTTGTTTTAATTTGTTTTTTGAGGGGTGCGGGGTGGGAAATGTCTTGCTGATCTGGAGTAAAAACTGGGGAGGGCTAGGGGGGAATTTCCTTTGTTGTAAGGACTCGATACCTGGATACTACGTTTTTTTCTACAAAAGCTACTCGGATCCCATGACTGACTTTTAACATTTCTGTAAAGGAGGAAAAAATGGTTTTTACGTTTTTTATTTTTTAAATAAATCATTGTGTTCATTGACCTTTACACGTCTAATTTTTTTTCCTAGGATCAATTTCGTACGGTTTTAAGGCTTTTTCTAGGTTTGAAGCAAGTGTTCCTCTGCTTTAAAATCTGTGTACTTAGAGTAGTAAATATTTTGTTGCCAGTAAAGGTCCTAACTGACTTTTTTGCTAGTGGCTTTCAAACACTCGACAGAGAAATTTTTGAAGTACTAATCCGTGGATGTGGTCTGTTTTTTAAATACTCATTCTCACTTTGGCAGTTTGTGTGCATCCACCATCTTGTACTAGGCAGTTTGACGTGCTGACATGGTTGGTCAGTTTTTTCTATAGGACTTTTCCATCAACGTATGTACTGTGTAGTTTTGAAGAAATAGTTTGTGTTAAGCATGTGCTTCATTCATATAAAATGTTCAGAATTTCTTATTGCTTAGTTTTCAAGTCCTCGGTTTGTCTGTGTGATTCCTTCCAGGAGAGGGTCGACATTTACCCCTTCTATTAAAGGCGTACTTGTTTTCCTAGCCCCGGGTTAACATACTTCACTCTGAACTATTGTCCTTCCTTAAAGTTCCCTGAGAACTCTCACAGCTCCATCTACCGTCAGGATGGCAGCCCCGTCCTGTGGGCTTCCTTAAAACAGGAGTAAAACTGGCTTGCTAACAATGGTACCAGACTTTGGAAGGTTGTTTTATGCCACTTAGATGACTGGTGTAGAATGCAGTGATGTCTGCATGTGAATAAAGATGGGGTCCCTGATTACTGATGGAGGGAAAAAAAAGGAATGGATTTGCAATACCTGCCTCAGCACATAATTTAAAAAATAATAATTGCAGTTGCCCATATTTCAGAAGGTGGTGATCTAAACTGTGGGCAAAGAGCTCTGAGAACTGAGCCAGCAAGTGTACCAGTAACAGGGGTGCCAGTTGTAAAGCAAAGATATCTGTGTAGTCTGCTTGATTAAAAAATGTATATTTGTAGCCCTTTCACGCAATAGAATTAAATTTGTTGTTTATTAAAAAGCATAATGTTTTAGGGGGAAACTGCCTTCCTGCATAGAAATATAGAATAGCAACGTTTATGGGTTTATGGATATCAAATAAAAGATTTGAATTCCTTATATGCTTGAGTGAGAGTATATATGATGTGGGGCATGGATTTTAAAATACAAAGTTATTTTGACTTCAGGTTTCTAAGGTCTTAGAATGCTGATGTTTCATGGGACTGGATCATAAAAGCTGCTTTTTGCTTTGCTCCAGATATGCAAGATATTAGGAATATAGTTCCCACTGATTCCAGTGAAAAGTTAAATGTGTAGGGCTTGGTGCTTCTGGGTTGAAGGATTTTGCATGAAATTTCAACGTATAGTTACTATTTGGTATCAATCTAATCTGATGATGATTTAAATTGAAATGAGCTTTGTTGCTATTAGAAGTCAAACTGCATCAACTTAATTACCTGTGTGAGCTTAAACAAACAGGACAACGTTTTGGTATCAGGATTTAAACTAAGAGCTGAGTGTCCTCCTGATTGTGGTAATTTATGGCTCTTACAGTGAGACTGGTTCTCTTTGGCTTAGCTGAGCTTTTATAAATAGGTTCCAAATAACTTGCTGTTTGCAATTAAATTGTAATTTTTCTATCTCAAAAGCCTGTTAGTCACTGTTGTGCACCAGCATCACTCATACATTATTGTAAGTCAGGTTTCAAAGTTCGAGTTTGTAAAACACTGCAAGTGCCAGCTCTTGTTCGTGCACGGCTTCAGGTGGTTTTATTTCAGCTCACTGGGCTTGAAGTCTTTTTCTGTACCTCTGCACTTTACAACCATGTTGGACGGTCATCGTTGAACTTTATTTGAAGCACAGTTTTCCTGTTTTTAGCTGAAACGAGCTACAGAGTTCTAGGTCGCGTTAGTTTGGGTATATGATTTAGTCCCTTGCAGTGGTGAGTTGCCTTACCCTCATTAAGGGACAGCCTGGTATGCAGAGAAATGGCTAAATTCACTTTTGTGATGTGTTTTGTCATTTGGCTTGGGAAGCTAAAGGTTTGTGCACCAGCTGTTGCTTTATGGTATTTTCATGTTATGTGCTGTGACAGAATATGCTGATACTAGAAATGAGTAGGTTTTTTAAAAAGTGGCTTTATGTGTGAAATCTGACAGTTTGGGAGCTGCCGTGCTGAAATGTGCTGTTACGTGTGTGCAGTAGTCCTTGTGGGACTAATGCCTGCTAAAACGAAGAGCTGATCCCAGAACCTGCACGTGTCTTAGGGAGTAGGCTGCCTAGTGTCTCCCTCAAAAGACTGGCACCTGTTGAAGTGTTCTCTAGTGGCTTGGGTAGGTGGCACTTGCCTCTGGTCTCTGGGGAACAAGAACTTGTGAGCCTGCAGGTGACATTGGAGAGGATCGTGTAAGTGCTGGTCAGCTCAAGGGCAGCAATGCTAGGGTGTACCGTGGAATATAGAAGAGTGCAGATCTGTACTGGTGGCATTAAAGACACAGTGACCTAAAGACTCTCTTGGAATGTAAACCTGTTTCTAGTACAGTTCCTAGTAATAAGAGATTTGTTGATAAAGCTTTGCTTATGCGTTTAATGGTATTTAATGATTTTCTGACCCCTGGGTGGATTTGTCTGCATAGAGGTGCATTGGAAGAACTGAGATGAAATAAGGTGTATAGCTGGCATGTAAATAAATTTGTGACTTCACAGTTACTATAGAAAGGTCATGAAGATAGAAATAAAGTAACTTTACTTTGCTGTTTCTTAGTTTCTAGTTGAGTTCTGAACTTCCTATGTCTAAAATTAGCTCAGTAATTTAATGGCCTCCTGTTCAGGACCAAATGCTGGATTGTGTTGGTGTCACCTGTGAGAAAATAAGAACAGTTAGTTTGCCTTCAGCATTTAATAAAGTAAAAGTGTGGTAGTTTTCCTAAAACACAGATGTTCTTTTATTTTTGTAATCTGCATGACCAAAATGGAATTCTCAAAGCCAAACTTCTCAAAGTACAGTGTCACTGAAGTCCGTGTGTTGTGATGTACATACAGTTTTTTAATAGTAATGGGTGTTCATGTCTACTCTATAATTTGTTCTTGACTTGTAAATTTTATTTGGCTAATAAAACTAGCCTAACTTACACTTTTATAACACTGATTACTACTGCATTAAAAAGAAACATGCTAAACACCTGTATATGTAATGATACTTTCACAAGTCTGTGGAAGTACCTCCCATGTGCTTGTTTTAACAGTAGGTGCTGAAAAGGTGGTTTAGAACAGTGGTAACAGCTCAAACAGCTTTGATGGCCGTAAATCTGTGGGTCACACACTGATTGTGTGACACACTTGGAAAATAAAAGCTGTGTCTTGCCCTGCAGGCTTCAGTAGTGTAACTTGGGTGGACAGTCCTTGCCCTCCAGAACTGGGCAAGCTTTTGGGTTTGTGATGTCTGTGGCAAGAGTGGCAGTGCAGCTGTAGTCCAGGCTCCAGTACTGGCTCTGGAAGTCCCAGTCCTGCTCCCAGGAGCTCAGCCCTGCGGGGAGGTGGGGGTGTGCACGGCTGGGCTCTGACAGGAGGTGTGCCTGCCCTCTACCAGGTAATTTGCACATACGGACTTAACGACCTGTGAAGCACAAATGCTTAAAATGGCTAAAAATATAACGTTCTCAAATGCTTTATGGTATCCTTCCCACCACCCCTTCCTTAGATCCCTGTAAAGCAAATTTTGCTTTCATTTAGCATTGAAAGATTTAATTGGATAGTATAGGTCAGAAAACTGGTTTATAATCCTGCCCTGTCAGCTGAGACTACTGTTCCAACATGACATTCCCACTGCTGCCAAAAAGGGTCTGAGCTGGAGTGATGCCGAGGCCCTCAACCTCCCATTCAAGTGTGAAAAGAGGGCAGCTTCCTTCTTCTGTGTAAAGTGAAAAAGTTTGGCTTAAATGATTATATTGTTAATTAATCCCTAAAAAATAGCCTGAAGGACACCCCTCTGGTGTCCACACAGTGAACAAAACCTGGCGTGTTTTGTGACAATGGGGTTTTGCTCCTACAGTCTGTGAGATGGTTAGGTTTCTGATAGAAGGCACCTTATCCAAGCCTCTAGATTAGGATTGTTTGACCGGTTGTAGCCACTATCGATTAGTGTTTATCCTGTAATCAACAGTTTATACCACATTTATGTGATTTACATTGTTGCAGACCTTTTACTTTCTGAGCTGTTTGGAAGAAGGCATTTTCAGTGGTTTTTCAAACTATCTATGGGTAATGCCTTGGATTAATACTAGGTGATTAAAAGTGTAACACCCAATTTTCAGTCTGTCACACTAGCCAGAGGCGTAGTTTACAAAACAATGGGTTATTTAACATGTTTTGCATAACTGGTTCTGTGATCTGGTGTATGTGTCCCTTAAAGATGAGTTTTCTGCTTGTTATTTTTGTATTTCTTAATGAATAAAACAGTTGTATCCCTGCTTCACTCGAAAATGTATTTCACAATGCAAGCACACCGCAAGGAGTTCTGAGCCAGCCTGAACAAGCACTATTTGCTTTTGTTGATGGCCGTTTTTTAGGTCTCCTGTTGAAGCATTACCGGTCTGTTATTTCTGGTATGTGCATGCATATGCACACACAGATGTTAACTCCACTTCCACTTACCTTTAATGAGTATTTTTTTGTGCTGTAATGTACGCATTACTATTGATGAGTGTCAGATGTGTATTTTTGATTACAAGATGAAAGTCTTCCTGCTCTGTATGTTTCCCTAGGAATTTTGTATTATTTACCTATATACTAGGACTTGTAAAGGGGCTGATGGAGTTGGGTGCTTTTCTCGTTGTTGATCACTTTGACAAATCCTAGTCTCTTTACCTTCTTTGCTCCCAGAACTCTCATCAATTTCTATTACATATAAATGGTCGGAAATAGTCACTTTTGAACTGATACCTCTTGTTCATATGATTATCAGAGTATTTTAATCCTGTGAACCCTATATTCTCCTTAAAAACTTCTCTCTGGGAAAATGGGTGGTGGGAACTCTGAAAGAACAATGGCGGTAAAGCTGTAGTTCACTGTAGTTCACGTTCTTCAGGTTTTTCTGTTTCCTGTGGTTCTATCTCCTGAATAGACTGAACCAGTTAAAAAGATGGTACAGTTCAGATCTAGGCTGTAGCAAAAGAAAAACCAGCCAGCATAAAAAATAAAAGTCAAGTACTGTTCTCTGTCCGTGGTTCAGCCTTTGCCAGTAAGAGTTCTAACCTAAAGCTGCAACAGCATTTTAAAGTGTGTTCTGAGTGTGGTTAATCTTGGTGTAGCTTTTTTTTTGCTAGAAGTCTTTTAGGCAAAGCTGCAATGTTGCCTGTTGCTGTTACAGTAAACGTCGGGCTTAGAGCACTGGCTATTCTCAGATTGTCAGCCATCCAAGGAACCAAAGCTCCTTAACTTGGAAAACTAGATGTCAAGCCCAGGCAGACTAATAATGCTGTCTGTCTGAGGCATCTGGATATTAACCCTCTTAGCACGATGCTTACGGTTTCATTCCCAAATGCTTTCGCAGATGGAAAATACACAGATTTGAAAGAATAGCTCTTAAAAAAAAAATTGGACTATGTTGAGCTATGTACCATTTTGGTGCATATTATATTCATTAAACTACTATAAATACCTCTTTTCATGACTAATGCAGTGAGGAATCTATGCCAATTTAGAAAGGAATTACATTTCTGGCTGGAAATGTGTCAAGATGCACATTTGCTCACCACCATCAAAATACCAATCACTGATTAACATTGCAGAAAAATTCCTTAGAAGCAAAAGGAGCTGACAAATCTGAAAGTACATCATTTGTTCAAATGCTACTTTGTACCATGGAATTGCCAACTGGTTTGTCTCACAGAAGCCCTGTTCTCCTGAGAATGCTCTTTGAATTTAAAGACATGCAAAGTTACACATCTGAAAACACGCTGTTAGTCTGTAATCTAGTCAATATAAAAGATTAATATCATCTCTGTCTCTTCTGTCATTTCTGTAATTTTTCTTGCTTCTGTAGCTTTACAGTGGACTTTCCCTCTTTTGTAAGAAAATTTGCTTTCCACAGAACCCTGGGGGGAAGGAAGCAGGAGTGTAGTCACTGCAGGCACTGATCGGGAAGAAGAAAGTTCAGGAGTACTGAACCTGTTTCCAGCACAGACTTGGATTAAAGCAATGCTAGGTAAAATGCACGAGTGGTTTGGGAGTGAAGTGCTTTTTACTTTTTCTCTGTGGATCAATAATCTTGTTTTCTTTACTGCACACTAACCCAGCTCCAGTGGGAAGCCTCCCTCTCCCAGCCACACAGCCCCATGAACAAATTGCAGCATGGGCAGGGCATGGCCCTGGAGGGAGGCTGTGCTTACCTTTTTATTGTATACAAGTATAGCACTATCAGTTGTGTTTTGAAATAGTTTACTCCACTTTCATCCTCCAGATCCCCTCCCTCCTCAGAAGGGATGTCATCTGGTTTCGGGCTCACTGGCTGTTCCTGGGCTGGGTTGCAGCATTGTGAAAGATTCCTGATGCTAAATTCCCAGTTCTCTCCTTGTGCTTATTTAGTACCTCTTCCGGTTTTAGTAATCTTTAAAGTTTACTGGGTAACAAATTTCTCCGAAGTCCTTCACTGAGATTTCATTTGGACTTGTTTGTTTTCTTTCCACCACTGCTGTAACAATGATGCTCTATTTACTGGAGAGAGCTCCTTTGAGTCCTGATTGCAAGTTCAGGACTTCTCCCCCGAGGTCACTACTGGACTGCAGGATGTTTGGAATTGTCATTGTTAATGCCTCTTGCACAGGGTGGTTAGCAACTGCATTCTCCAAGAGTATTGCCAGCTTTCTACTGTTACGTTCATGGAGATGTATCCTGAAAAAGAGGGATCCCCAGGAGCACAAGGAGCTCCAGCCCTTGCAGTCATTGTGCATTTTCCCTTTAGGCCCATCCATCCATCCATTACTTTCTGCAGTCTTAAATGCAGGCAAATTATTTTTTCTCAAATGACATCATTTAGATGTTGTTATGGGAATTTTCTTTTACTCACTGAGCACCAGTTGAAATCTCAACTTCCTCTCTGTGGTATCAGTTTTACTTTTAAATATTTGAGGCGCGAGCTTGGTGATGAATCAGCACCATGTGTGTTTTGGAAATGTTACGATGGCTTTGTGTGTAGGTGGTGGCAACAGGGAGCTCTTGTTTTCGATATTTTGGGGAGTCAGATGAGAGGGAGTTGAGAAACAGCACCTTCAAAAGGAAGAGCTGGGCTTGTTTTATTGCTGGGGCTGCTCTATGCCAAATGTGTTGCAACAAGCTAATGCCACACACTCTCTAATGCCTTTTTAAAGTGTTTGGTTTTTTTTCTCCTTCGCAGGGTGTACTTCTGTGTGAATGAGAGGATGGGAAAGCTGAGCCCTGAAAAGCACACCACGAAAATCCAGTAAGTGAACAGAAACCTGAGCTGAGCCCCTGACATAGACTTCCCACTCTGAATATGCTATGGAATATTGAACAGAAAAAGAAGTTTGCCCAGAAAATACCAGGCAGGATAATGAAGGACAGTCTGTTACCTGTGAGGAATATGCTGCCTGAGACAGGTTTTTCTGTTCTGGTAAAATAATGTGCCTGCAGAAACAATCCTGTCTAAATTCTCGTGTATGATATCTGTGGCATTCACTCATTTGTGTTGATGTTGCAGCGTGTTGTGTTACAATATGAAGGTGGTGGACTGTGTTTCTTGGCTTTTGCAAAGAGCAAGAAATGAAATGTTTAAAAAATNAGTAGGAAGAACATTTTCAGCTGGTGGGTAACTGCTGTGTAGGGTGAGCAATAGGATAGCTGATGCCCCAGAAATCACAGCTGGGAGGTGAAGATGGTCAGGGGTTGTTGATCTAAAGGTGGTGGGTTATGTTATTATGAAGTTGCTGGAACAAACCCACTATTTTATAGGAATTGTGATTTGTACAACAGACTAAAGGAAAACTCTGTTGTAACGCTGAATTGTGCTGGCATGCACAAGCAGGAGCAGGGAGTGGGATGTGTGCCAGCAGAGGGCAACAGCCCGGAGCGCCGCTGGGGATGCTGGTGGCTCCTGCAGCATCTCCGCCCGGAGAGCAGATCCCGGGGGGAGTGCTGGGGTGGATGCTCCAGCCCCTGCTCTACGAATCGCATGCTTTAGAAAACTGCTCCGGTGGGAGTCTCTTACTGCTTCAGCTGCCAGAACATCCCTGATTCCAGCTCTGGGAAGGTCCTTACCTAGGAGGTCTCCTAGAGCATCCTTTTGAACCTTGTGATAACTTGTACTCCTGTGAGCTGCTGTAGTAGGTAAATTTTAGCTGCTCTTTTTGTTTTGTTACTGAATTCTAGCAGTGGCTGGGCAGCAGATACCCTTGGGATTTCTCTGCTGGGGCACCTCGACCTCCAGGTCCCTTAGGAGCCAGTGAAGTCCCTGAGTACCACCTCCAAGTGACTGCAATTAACTGCAAGGCAGCTATTCCAGCAGATACCTTATATATTGCTTTTCTTATATTAATGGCCTAAGTGAACCTTTTCCAAGAAAACATATGATCTAAATACATGTCTGTCTAAATGAGTATTTACTTAATTGGGATGACAAAATAAGTTTAGTTGGAAGGGACTTCTAGAGATGATCTGGTTCAAAGAACTCTCAAAGCAGGACCAGCTTCAGGGTGAGATCAGTTTGGTCACTCAGATGTAAATATATATACTTAATAAACGCATTAACAAAAAGAAACCTTTATGTTTATGTATATCAACATATATATTTATCTAAATATCCATATCTCTAAAAAAAACAGAATGAAAAATAATTTAGGCTGAGAAGATGCAGCCTTGGAAGCTTCCATGAATGCAGTGTTCTATGTACACCTTTCCCAGCTCTTCAGTGCTGAAACCATAGATTTTTAAAAAAAGTTGATTAATAATTTCATGGGAGGGGATTATGCAACTAAGCAGGGGAGCTGCTAAAGATAGGAAATTGCTTATGATATGGATCTCTGGAGTGAAGTGTTCCCAAATTGCTGTTTGCACTGTATTCAGGACAGATGATCCAGTGATGCAGGGTTCTTGCAGTTTGCCTTGCAGATCTAGGAAGGATTTTTCCCAATTTGAGGCAATTTGCTTTCTGCTGGGTTTTTGGGAGGTGAAGTAACTCTTTCAGGCTTCTGCAGAGGCTGTGGAGGTTGACAGGGTGTTGTCTGAGTGTACTGGGGCTCTTCACAGAATTAAATTCTCGTAAGCATTCGGTGTCCTTTCCTTATAAATTCAGGATTAAATCAGCTGCTGGATTTTGGGCCAGGAGAGAGTTTTGGATCAGATTCGTAGGGACTGTTTTATTCCCTCCCTTTGTGCCACTTCTACTGAAGAAATTCCTTGCTGCTGTGGAGACACTGGCAATGCTTTGCTCTCTCATTTCTCTGTAGCTCCTTGGAATTGAGGGGTTTGGTCTTTCAGTGTAGATCTGAAGATTGTCACAGGAGTCTGGAAAGCTTTTGGTAGGCAGAGGGATGGTGGGACTGGCTGG
>VYZQ01012040.1:4227-20288 GCA_013400655.1 Mystacornis crossleyi | reverse complement strand
TGGTCAAAGGTGTGTGATAATTGCACTTAGCACACTGTTATCAACTCCACATAAATACACAGTCCAAACACAGCGCAGCCAGCAGCTCCAAACGCCAACAGAAAATGCTGAAGTTGAGGGAAAACTGGAAGTTGAGCTCCAGCTGTCTGACCCTTCAGCAGGCAAGCCTCCCAAGCACAGGCACTGCTGCCAGCTCCGTGCCCGGCCGGTTTCGGTTCCGGCGCAGGCTGTGCCCTCCGTGCACAGAGCCACTGCCAGAGCCCAAGCCACCAAAAACTTCCTCCACTCAAACCGCTCCTAGAGCAACACTCTTGCAGCAGCCAGAGGAGCAAACCTATTCCACCTATTCCAGCCTGGAGAGAAATGAGAAACCCCAATTTGTTGCCTTGCTATTTCTACCTCATGAGGCCTGTCTCCACTGCTGGAAATGTGTGAAAGCAGATAATAACCTTATACTAGCACTATGCAAATAAAAAAAACATTTTAAACTTCTTTTTTTTCCCTTTACCATTTTCTTTCTTCTTTGTTTTTTTAAAATATTTTGCTTTTAGGAGCACGAAATTTGAGCAGTCTTTTTGTCATGATGAATGGGCATTTCCAAAAGCAAGCACTGCACTTTCATAATAAATCCTGAGACAGCAGTAACATGTCTGGGTCCAAGGAGCCCTCGTGGGCAGGTACGTGATGCACAGAGTTAACAATCTCACAGGTTTCATTTTGAGTTCTGCCCCGTCTTCACTAGGTACAAAGAAGTACCCCAAACTGAAAATTAAAATTAACAGAAGGGGGGTGGCAAAGTCATGGGCCTCAAACTTGATGCAATGTGGAAAAAACGTTCTACTGATGAACTGTATCTATTTAGAGGACTCCAGGAAAGGCACCAGCCAGCAGAAATTTGAATAAGAGCTCGTCGGCTCAGTGCTCTGTGTCAGACACAGACACATATAGAACACAGCGGCTGCTCCGGCATCTTCATAACCAGACCCAGAAATTAGTGCTGTTCCGGCGGCTGCCAGCACAATATGTTAACAGCAATTATTTTCTCAATATTTCTACTGATTACCTAACACACTGGCACGTTTTCTCAGTGTCACTGCATGTTGCAACACACGCCGCCATCCAGTAACTTGTCTGCATTCCCTTGGTCACTTTTCACAGCCATCAGATGCGAAACGCAACTGGAATGATAATGGGTTGGAGAAACTGTGAGGAAAATGTGTCACTTCAATGTGAGGCTTCACAGCCTGCATTTATGACATCCGAACATTCAATATCGTCACTGCTAAATCCTCAGTGTTGTAAAGAATAGGAAGAACTCTGCAAGCAGCAAAAGGAAGATGCCAAAGGCTGTCTAACTGTGGATGGTCTGCAGAGCTCAGATTTGCAGATATTATTCCACCATAAGTTATGTGCTATGGTTAAACACTCTAATTTGGACCTGACTTTGCAGTGCGGGAGCACCTACAGATTACACAAACACAAAATAAGCAATGCTCTACCTATAAACAAGCAGTTCAAGTATTCACAGCCAGTCCACCAGGAACTGAAAATTTACAGAAAGTCACTGGTGGAGAAACAGAACAAACTGAGCTAGTGGTGAGACTATTGTCAGAAACAGTGATTTATAAAAAGGAATGGCAATGTCAATTCTATCAGGTATGCAAAATGCAAAAGCCTCAAAGCCTTGGCCCGGTATGAGAGCAAAAGAACCACTCAGCCTCCCAACCACAGCCTGCTTTCTATTTTTCAGTTACACTCCAGAGCATTTCACCATTTCCAGCTCTGTTATCAACCAGAGACACGTTCTCTCACCCCACTGGAGGTGTTCGGTATCCAAAAAAACCAAACCACAAACAGTCAAATATTTTTCCATTCAGGTTTCCTTCCCCCCACAAGCACACACGTATGAGGGGTGTATCATCAGGAATGCCAGGTGAATCCTACGCAATCCTACTCTAAAAAGTGACTGTAAAAACTGACACTGGGCTTGTTACCTCTTGCTGCTTCCTCTTGAACATTTGTCTGGTCAAGCCCTCTGCTCTGCTAACCACTCTGCAAGCACTCCAAGAATCAAATCACAGCCAAATACAAAAAGTGAAATACAACTTAGCAAAAACGAATAGACTCCTCTGCTTCATATAAACTTTTGTAGGAGCAGCAGGTTGTCATGTGGTAAATGAATCAGTGTACAAGGAAGCAGTCCCTGCCTGTGGTCTTCCAGCATCAGTTCTGAAAAAAAAAGGTAAGATAACAACCTGCACTTCCACTGCTCCGGGAGCCTGGACATCCTTGCCTTGGTCAGGTTATTCAGGAACTGACCCTCAGCCCTCAGCATCCCCAGGAGGATGCAGGGCTGCAGTCCTGCCCCAGCCTGCTCAGGACTCAGAGGCTGAACAGATCGCTGAGCTCTCAAAGGGGCCAGTGTAGAGTCACATTTAAATCACCTTTTGAGGGATTTGTGTGCTGCCTTTCTTTTCTGAACAAGCTTAAAGTCCACAAGATCCCCTGAAGTCCCTGTGGCTTCTTGCTGCTGCTGTGTGTGGGTCAGGGAGGGCAGAACTGAACCCACAGCTTAAGCAGTTCACTCTCATTTTAATTTCACAGGTTTAGCATGGCTGGTGTAATTCACATGTAAAACCACAGCAGTCATCCAAATCTCTGCTGCCTGGGCATTGGCTGGCTGCATTTCTGGAAATTCATGGTCATAACATGATACCTATTTTTTGAGTTTCCATTAGGAACCGGTTCTGTCAGGCATGATCGCATTTGCAACAGCTCAGGAGGCAGGAAAATTTGAAAAAGTGTTTATGAGACTGGGCATAAATCACAGCTCTTAGGTTTTTCTCTCTTCTTCAATTAAAAGACTACATTCAGAGCAACCACTTCCCCCATTTACTCTCCCCATCTCCCTCCAGAAAGGATGAATCCCACTCCAGCTGTAAACTGGATCCCAGGTGTACCCACATATATTATACATACATAACAGCTACTTATGGGCATAAGGGCTCTTGCACAGTTACTGTGGAAACGAAGGTATCAAATTTCCTGGCTCTTAAGGATCTACATTCTCAACCTTATGTGCATTTACCTTGAATAAATCACTTCAGAGCTCTTCAGCCCTGAAACATCCCTCAGTAGAATGAGATTGGGTTCATCTTTAGGAGGCTCCACGTAACTCATCACCAGTGTCCCAGGGGCTGCCTCCAACACACACAGTCCATGGGTGGGAGCAGGGAACAGGAGGAGAAATCCTCCTGCACGCATAGATGGACTTGCTCTTGCTCAGCTCAGCTCCAAGGGGCATCAGCTGCCCCCGGGGTAACCAATGCAGGTACTGCTAGCACCAAAACCCTCAACAGCTCCTCTCACTGCCTGGACAAGACCTGGGCTCTGTTTTGTCTCACCAGAGTTTGAACAGCTAAAGGCTGAATTTGGCTCTGCAGGAATGGGGAATCATTTACCAGCTACTGAAACAATACCCAGTGTGGATGGGGATGCAGCAGCATGGAGCCACACAAGACACGAGGCAGAGTCTTGAGAGGAATGTCATCACATCCTGCTAGGGCTCCAGAGGGACAATATGACACTTCAACAAAAATTGCTTCCAGTTCTGGCGGTGACCACACAAGAACCCAAAGAGGCTTCAACATGAAGGGCAGTTCAGCCCAGATGTAACCTCAGGAACTTCAGCAGAGCTTGTTGTAGGGCTGAGCCTGACCCACCTCGTCTGTGTGTAAGCACAGCTGGGGAATTCTCCCTGGGTAGCTGCAGGAGGACCCACTGCACTCACACAGCTTGTCCCAGGGATGCTGATGCTGTCCTGCAAGAGGCACCTCAGCACCCAGCGTGGCATTAGAAACACTCACAACAGCCGGGTGAGACAGCTGGTGACAGCAGTGGCTTTCAGGGTCTCTAGGGCTGTTGGGCACGGTGTAACTTCCAGTTCACTCCCCAACCCATTTGCTAAAATTCCCAGCAAGCAGCAGAACTGCTCTCGCCTCATTCATGCTTCAGGATCTTTATTTTTATGATGATCTTTGGCGTTTTTAAGGCGCCCCTCCCACCTCAGTAACTCAGTGCTTAGCCAAACTACCAAGAGGACAGGTGACTGCTGATCCCTCAATTAAAAAGTGCTTTTGTACTCATAAATCTGGGGAAATACCATTGTCAACCATACAGTCTTCCTATTACGCACTGTCTACGCATGCAAACTGATACATGCATAAGCTGAAACATGAAAGGCATCATCAATATACAACAAAGTGACTCGTTGCAATCCTGTCACCCTCCCCAGCACAAAGGCAGGGCCTCTTCCCGTCACAAGCCAAGCCAAAACAAGACCTGGCTCAGATGTGATGTCAAAACGTCAAACTGTACATACTTAACCTTTGCCCTTCCGAAAGAGCAAAGATACTGTGAAAAAAAAATTATTACTATTCTTCCCTTTTTATCTTCTCAAGCACATAAGAAGGAAAGTTTGTACACTGCCCCCTCAAAAATTTCCCTCATATAACAGTGCAGCTTAGCTTTTTTTTCTTTCCTTTTTTCTTTGCCATCTTCTAGTTTCTTGAAAAAGCCCTCTCTGCCCTGCCTTCCCGTCTGGCAGGTTGTGCTGTTTGGAAAGGATCCTTTTCCTCCCCTTACCTCGTACTGCCCACATCCCACTGTTCCACCTCTCCGCCTGGTCCCTCGGCTAAGCTTAGCTGGACTTTCTCTGCAGACCTTAATCACTGCTCTGAGATTAGCAGGGTTAGGTGTTGCAGACAGATGCAGAGCCCTTCCTCTCCCACACCCGAGATTCCTGCCAAACTCTGGCTTAGGAGTATCATACTGGATCTTGAAATCAAACTCAGGCTCTTGCATGATAAATCAGAGCATTTGCTGGGCTTGGCTGTACCTCCTTTACTTATGGCAAGTCTGGGGGGGTTAATTTGCCTGAGGATTTGACAGCACTTGACCTAAAGAACAGATGTTACTGTATCAGCAATCACTGACAAAAAATCATGCTTGTTTTGATAGGAAACAGGGGGAGGTCCTTCAAAAGCACTGATCACCTCAGGAAAAACTTCCCTGTGACTTTGCTGGCATCCTTATGAATCCTGAGATTTTCCCAGCTAGAGCATCCACCCAAAGAGAGCTGGCCTGGGGCTGCTCTGACCCTTGAAGAGCCAAGTATTAAGTAAGTAAGTTCAAATTCTCTGCCCTTTATTGCTTCCTTATGATACTTAATGAGCCTTCCCTATGCTATGCTATCACGCCTGCTCTGCTCCCCAAGCCACACAGTCACCAGAAATATTCGTGTCTGCCTTCCCTCTGTTTTGCTGGAGGATCCTCTGAAGGACTGGAGTTGAATAGTGGTATCACAATAGGCTGAAGCCGGGGGTTCAGCTTTCCGGCCCTTACACAGGCTCAATGCCCCTCTCTAACTCAGTTGGAAAGCTGCAGCTCAAATTTCAGCCTATGTTAAGTCACTGTTCAGCTCTGCTCCTTCAGCAAGAGAGGGAAGCCAGAAGAGCTTTTTTCTAAAGCAGAAAACTGTGTGGGGAGAAGGGTGGGGAAAGGAAGCAAAAGCACATGGGGATCGTTTTTTCTGAATCACAAGGAGCAATGAAAGGCCCAGGCAACTTTTCAAACATGTCAGAATAGCTTAGTGTAATTTGTAACCAAGAGGAAGTTTGAATAAACAGCTCCAACAACAAACATCAACCTTTTTGGGAGAGGAGACGAATAAGGCAGCAGTGACCTGCATGGAGACCCTGCTATCACCCTTCTGACTTCTGCAGAGGATTGAGGCACTTACATAATTTTGTATCACAGAACCATCGACATAAACTTCTGACACCAGCAGCTCATTAAGGAGAAACAAAGACTTAACAGGGGCTTCAACATCAGCACGCTGCTGTCCCATATCACAACCTACAATATCACATCCCAGCCAGCCCCCCAACCTCGGTGTCAGTGCCTGACCCCACACACCGTGCTGGCACCTACCCGTCTTCCTAAACTCAGAATTGGCTGCAACCCACTTGCACGAGAGCAAGGACAGCAGATACAAACCCAGAAAGGCAAGGAGATGAGGGATGTCTTCCTCGCTGGCTTTTAGGCAAACTAAGAGTATCCCCTCTTAAGCCTGCCAGATCGGAGCTCAAGGAATCTAAACTCCATTCCTAATTAACACATCATCAGACCCCACCAGCCAGGGACTTGCCTCCCTAGAGGGGAGCCTGGGCCAGCCTGGATGATGAATGAGAACTCAAGCAGCTGAACTGTTTCAAAAGCTAAACTGGCAACTGCAAGGACAAGCAGGTTTGGAAAGGCGTGCAGAAAAAACAAAATATCCAGCACAGTCACATTGTTTTCACTGTTTAGCACCCAGACCTGCACTGTGTTACTGCTGCAGAGCTTTCTCTCCAGCGAAGCACCCTGCGAAACCCACGGGGACGGGAGCAGCTCCTCTTCTCCCGAAACGCAGCCGCTTCTCCGGTGAAAACCTCACAACTGCAAACCACTGGAGGGAAATCCATTCGGCCAGCTTAACCCTAGTAAACTTTCAGGAGTAAATTAAATTGATCTACCACACTCGGGACATTTACACAAGACCAGCCCTCTTGACTGCAGCATTCTTGCACACCAGGGACAGCAGTTTCATCTGCTTGCATGATCATTATAAACATTGAGGAGAAAGGTCTGGCATTTGCAAAGATCTGTATTTTGACTGTTCCTTGACACAGCACAATAGGACCAACACGTCCACTGCAGTGATACTCACATTTGTTGCAACAGACCTCCCAAACAGACACGCCATGCAACACAATTCCTGTCTGCTGGCACCACACTGCTCAGCTCTCTCTCCCCCTTCAGCCACAAATGCCCCGGCAGAAGCAACAAGCTCCGCTCTATTACTGGAAGACTCGGTGAAGCACATCCCCCACAAGTCAACTACCTCCCCCTTTCAAATACTCCCTCCCTCCCGAGCAAAGTGAGTATTAAAACCCAGCAACTGTCTCCCGTTGGAAGCAGATGGCAGGAATAGCTGGAGAGCTTTCAAACACCCTATACATTCAATACTTCAGTGCAACATGAAAGCCCCGTCAAGCCAAGTGTGTGCCTGCATACACACCCCTGCTCAGGGACCACAGCAAAGGCAGAAAGTGCTCCATTAACTCCTCTAGTGGCTTAAGTGCCTGTCAACACTCAGGACGTTCACACAGCCTAAATACTGGCCAAACTTTGGTGGCTTCTGCAGTCCTTGAGCTCTCCTGAAGCTATAAATTGCAGCAGGCTGATATTATAAGTAAGGAAAGCTGGAGACTGTAAACTGATTAAGACCTTTGTGTCACATCTAACTCATTTCCAGGTGGCTTGAGTAAAAGGAAAAGCCACCAGAAACCCCACGGTCTGACGACACAAAGACAAGTGCAATTCCCCACCCTGTCCAGCTCTGGGGACACGTGCAAAGCTTCATAGCTCAGTTCCAGCTCACTTACCTCGTCCATCTTTTCTGACGTTGGAGTCTGGTCACCAGGCACCATTTCTTTCGCCTCCAAGGTCTCAATTTTGGAGGTCCTGCTCAGCTGATCAATGGGAGTCATGCTGGCCTCCGACGTCCCCCGGGAATTCTGACTCAGAGAAGCTGTCCCAGGGATGGGCTCATCGTCATCAGAGTCAGGTAACGGTGTGGGGCTGATGTCCTCCAAGCCTGTGCTGGAAGGGCGCGAGGAAGGCGTCTGACCCCTGAAACCGGGCTGAGAGTTGGAACCGTACGTTGGGATGGGGGAGAGCTGGGAAGAAGAGGAGGAAATAGGGCTACCTTCCATTCGGACCTCGTTATCCGAGTCATGCTCATTAAGAAAGGGTAATTTTGTTCTCTGCTCTTTTAAGAGCATCTCAATCCTTGAGTCTAAACTGTTATGCTGCATTTCAGACTCCATGGTGGGGGTGCCAGGGGTCTCACTCCTCTCTGGAGTCTGAGAGAAGGACGCTGTGCTCGGTTCAGGAACAGAGTTTGAGTCGGGCAAGGGCGGAGGCTCCTCTGGTTTCTCCTTCACTGGGACAAAATCGATGCTTGGGGCAGCGCTGCTTTCCACCACCATCTCGGTGGGAGGTGGAGCAGGTCTCCGGTACTCTGTCTCCCTGGAAGTTTGGGGAAACGGCTGCTCGTCGGATTGGGGAAATACAGCTGGTGCTTGGTAGGGAGAGAAGGCAGATTTATAGCTCGAAGAACTCGAGTGGCTCAGGGGAGGAGTGTGAGAGAACTGAACTGGCTCCTGCTGATGGGATTTGAATGTACTAAACTGATGCTCCGTGCCTCGGAACACCCCCGCCGAGTTGTGCACGTAGTGGTGTCCCGGGCGACGGTTGTACGCATCCGTAAATTTCGTCTCGTGCCTCCTGGGTTTGTACCCGCTGTCCTGCCCAAAATGGTACACGGGCGTTGTCTGACGGCTGGAGTAGGTGGAATCCTGGGAGAACGGCGTCCCCAAGCGCGGGGTGTGGGGTGTTCCTTGGGACTGTGGGGTGAATTGGCTGTACGAGTTTGGGGTGTCTTGCCGACAGCTGGAATAGGCTGTGTCATGGGAAAAGGGCGTGCTGCTGTTTGGGGTAACGGAGGATCCCGCGGAAGAAAGGGAACTGTCCTTCAGGCGCTTCAGGGAATCCGTCAACTGTAACAAGAGAAGAGAGAAAAGCACCTAAACATACACTTTTGTAAAGATATTTGTCTAATCTGTTTGGTTTTCAGAGGAGCTGAGTACCCAAGAGTTCATGCTGATTTCCATGGCAAAAAAAATAAATAGGTTACAGCAGCCCTGAAAACACAACCCATTATCCATTATTAAGAGTCTCCTTTGATTTAAAAGAAAAAGTCAGGCAAGGAGGAACTTGTCTGCAAGAGGAGGAAGAAGAAAGCAGATACAAGTTTTCCTTGTAAGCTACCCCCGAGAGCATCAGGTGAACAGGAGACTTGCACACCACTTTTAGCTGAAAGAGTTCCAGTTTCTAGCAACTATGTAACGCTTGTCTAAACAGCAAGCAGGGAAGAAAATAAGAAAAGTTTGAGATGTGAAATTGTCAATTTATCTTTTCTGTGAACAAATCAAAACATACAAATATGAACTGCCAGCCTGCAGCCAGACCCAGGCAGCAGAGCTGACCCACCATCCTCCCTACCACTCATCTGTATCAAGGGAAAAGGCTACACGTATAAAAAGTACAAAAAGTTCTCAACTGCCAGAAACACAATTTTAAAGCTTTTCACAAAGACAAACGCTCAGAGTGCTACTGACTATGGCGTTTGAAACTGAAACACTGCAAACCTACAGAACAGCCAAGTAATTGCTCTGCAACTCACTTCACAGGCACGTTCAGGGGGTTTCTAGGAGCAGCCCTGCTCTGGCTCAGACTCTGCTGAGTCATAACAGTGCCACACTAATCATCAGCTCCAGAATCAATCTTCCATAATGCAAAGCAGGAGTTCAGTGAGAATCCTCCTGGTAGCAGCAGAGGATGGACTGAGCTCCAGCTCCCCAAGAGTGCACCACAGTCAACTGGTGAGGCCACAGGCTGGCTGCTCCTCTCTCGAGCACAGGTAGGCAGAGACCTGTAAAATGACCTGCTTGGAACATGCCAGCACCATCAAACTCAAGCTGAACTCTCACCTGCCTGCTACGTTCACACGTCTCACCCACTCAGTAGTGTGGACTTGCTCTCAGTTTGACCCCCTGGACACCATGACCACAGAGACGTCAGTAAAGTTTCTTCCTCAACCGTTCTAAAACCCACAGAAAGGAGCAGGAAGCACCCGGCTGGTTCTTAACAACATCCACACCTCTGCACCTTTAGTGAAGATGTGCTGTGGACTGTTTTTCAGTGGGGTTTGTGTATGGCCTGGAGGCAGGGATTGCAGAACTGTCAGGTCTTTGCTGCTCTGCATGAGGGGAGGAGTAAATGCCAGGAGTAATTTACAAAACTACAACAGCAAACAAGTTTGTTGGCAGATCGAAGTGTCAAAACCATGATGCAAACAGTTAAAAGTTACTCACAAGGCAATAATTCTGGTGGTAATTGGGAAAAAAAATCAATTCAGGACAATAATGTAACACATGAACACAATATCTAGAGAAAGAATCATAAGGATAATTACAGCAGGGACTGCTTTGGGTGATACCATCAATTAAGTGTTTTGCTGTTGACCCTGAAAAAAGAACAAATCTGCCCATTTTTGTTTGAGATGTGGAAGCAGCAGAAATGAGCAGTCAGGGTCTGCTCATAGCAGGGCTCCCAGCAAAATCATTACTTGCCTCCCTTCTGCCTTTAAAAGAACCTTGCTGGGAGGCAAGGAAGAACCAACCTCTTTATGATTTTGTTAAAAGGATACCAGGGTTTTGCCTTGGTGCAAGGAGATATTTATTTTTTTCAGATCAATGGGATTTTCATGTTCAATGTACAACTATTACCTGTCCTGAGAACACCTGATCACAGAATTAATGAAATCATGACATTTTAAGAAGTTGTAGGAGTACAGAGAAGTAGAGAGAAGGGAAAAAAAAAATCTCTGCCAAACCTCTTTCAAATTTGATGTCTTAAAATGAGTTCTTAAGTCACAACAAGGAGCCAAAGTACATTCTGAGACGCCAAAGAGGCTGATGACTTCAAATAAACAGGCTTCCCTTCCCCTTGGCCTTCTCATCCCAGTGGGATTCACAGGCAAGCAGGTAATCGTGCAAAGCCACACAGAGAATTGTGCCCTAAATATCGACGGACCCCTGGAAGCCTGCAGGAATTCTGTCCACTGCTCTTATGAAACGCTGATTCCAGCAACTAATTAAGATTCTGGAAAATTGATGCCACTATTGAAGCTCAGACACCTTCCACCTCTTAGCCTTTAAGCAAGGCTGAAGTCCGTGCGCGCTGAGGATTACACACGGCAGACGCCAGGCCAAATGTACCACTGTAAATCATTCCCCTGACTTCAAGGGAATAATCTCAGCTCAGGGACAGATCTGATCCAGTCCTAACTGCAGGAATTTCTAATGTTAATAGGGCACGTTCTGTCGGTTCTGGAGGCATTTTTCACTCAGAAAGACAAAAAGCACTTCCCGTGCAAAGCAGGCACAGATCAGCCACGTGCTCCACATTCAGAAGTACATTTGCTACGGCAATCACGAGCAAGTTCTATTTAAATGTGAATTAGTAACATCCACTGGAGCTACAGCAAGACGCAAAAAGGAAGCTAAATTAAAAATGCTAAAATGCTAATGTTCATGTTTGGGATTTTCTAGAAAGTTATTTGAAAGAAGTTTGAAAAAAGCCAAGCACACCTACCTGGAGAGCTTCGTTCCCAGTTGGGGACACGTCCTGTTCGGTGCCTACAGGGAGGGTCTGAGGAGTGTAAAGACCATTAACGAGCAGTTCGTAGAATCTCATGCGGGTTTCACCTGCACAGACCACAATGCAAGAGCTGATTAAACAGAAACATCACAATCTATGTAAAAATACACATTCTTGACACTCACATGACCCTGCTACCACTCCTGGCCCACTGCATCCATGCAAGAGAGGAGCATTTATCACCTCTGAGCTCACAGGGATCATTTTTAAATAATCTTCTGGACAAGTGAAGTCAGACACTCTCTTCTCCAGCCAAGACAAGGAGGTTTCTAAATCCTTTTTCCTCTTCTCAGCCTCCTTGGCAGCTCAGCTCTCTACCATGCTTTCTGGAGCGCAGCCGTTTCCCTCCTCTCCAAAGTGCCAAGCAAATAGCTTGCAGATTTGAGAAGTGAAACTCTCACCCAAGGGAGAAGCCTCTGCCAACACCCAGAGCCACTTCAGAAAGCTCTCCCCACACACCTTGCTCATAGAAACTGCCTGTTACTAATGCAAACGCAACGCATGGGAATGCTGAGGACAAAACCGTTAATGCTGTCTTTCCAAAAAGACACCAATTAAACCTTTTTTCCCCACCTCATTTAAGTAGAGCTCAGTGGTATCCTTCGAAGAATAAAGCCAGAGAAGCAAACTGTCCCATTTAGTGTTACTGAGCCTCAGCCTTTTCATTCCTAAAGTCTACAAAGACCCAGTTTCTTGATATTGAATTTTTCATTACTACAAAAACTTAATCCTACTTATTTTGCATTCTGTAAGAAATCTGTCGTCAGCTTCAAAGGCAACAGAATCAGACCCTGAAACTGTCTGAATTCTGCTCTGAAAGATTAAGAATACACAGAAAAATGGACAGAGCCAGCACCTGAGCCCAGAAAATAAATTGAGGCAATATCTCCCCAAAACCAGGACTACTTTCATGAGAAAGTCCTGCAGGATCAAACCCCAAACCCCAAACTCCCTGTGGATCACCCTGTTCAATTCAAAAACAAAGCACCCCTCAGCACAATTCTGCCCTGAAAAAGACTTATTTATCTTGAACAAACGCTGCAGATTAAGTTATTTGGGTATCAAATCTCATTTCACAAAAGTCCTGAGCCACATCCTCAACTATGTAAACTGTTTTAGTTCAACCAAAGTCATGACAAAATAGATCTCTTCACTGCAAGAGTTTGAAGATAACCTTGAAATATTAACACACACCACCCACACATGACACTACAATGCCACAGATACGGAAGCGTTAGGCTTATTTTCACTTGTTCTTAAAAAAATATAAAGTAATTGTTACAGTTTCAAAGTTCTTCCTGGATCCCAAACATAATGCAGGAGAAGTTACAATTTCAAAGAGGTTCATGAATGTGAAATGATTCCTAGCTATTGCTCTAAGACAGGTAATTTCTAATTGTGTCCAGCCTGTAGATGGATAAACTGAGCCAGAGAAGTTTCTTTAAACAACCTCAGATGAGGAGACTGGATTTATTAGTTTCAGATTCCCAGGCCTATGCTCATGCGAGACAGTTAAAAATTACACTTTCACTCCTAGTATTTATTTTGCTACACTGTGAAAACAAAGTTTTTAACCAACCTTTCATTGTCTTGCAAAGCGGAATACTAGAAAGAAATGTTGAAAATGATACATGTATATTTTAAGTATGTCCTAACCTGCTAATGCTATTTTAGGAGCACCATTTTTACTTGATTCTGACAGATTATAGCACACTGACAATCCTACTCTTTTAGAACGAAAGAGAAGCAACTGTGTGAAAAAAAAATACATTAGAAGCATAAAGCTGGCAAACAAAACAGCAACCCAATTTGAAACTGACTTCGGCATTTTCTCCCGGGAAACAGAAGCATAATCCCCCCCTCATTTCCCTGATGTGCTACAAACTTTCTGGAACAGCTGCCTGGTCAAGACTTGCAGCAGAGTTTATAAACAGAGGAGAGCAAGGAGGAAGGCAGTATAATCAGCTTGTTTAAAATGATTGTCATTAAGACATCCATCACTTACAAAACAGCTCTAGCTTATACTATTAAATCTGTAAATGGTTAATTTGTCCTTAAATGTGATTTTTACCTTCAAACTTCAGAAAAAATGAAGGAGCCCATCTGTAAAAACTATTGATACTAGAATTTCAAAGTATACACATGTAAGGTCAAGCCTAGCTCCCTACAGAAAATATTATACTACTACTGTGATTTTTCTTCTAACAGTGGTCAGCAATGTCAATAAACATCCTGCTCTACTCTATCACATGTGGCACACCAACTGCTGTGTTGGTTGTGCACTAAACTGTTGAAATCTTTCAGTACAGAACAAAAATATCAGCATTTTTAAGAAAACGGTGCTAGCAATGTCTTTTTCCCAAGAAAGAGTGCAGCAAGTCAGTTTTAAGCAAGAAATGCCACCTCTGGAATGTAGAAATACAATCAGCAACTGATCCACACCTCCTCGCTTTTAGACGTTTTCTAAAATTTAGGCAGATTTTCGCAAAGCCCTTTCACTAGCACGCTTGGAGACGAGAGAACAGACCAAACGCAATGCCTTCACTCTTCCAGAAACTTTGTTGGGGTTCCGAGGGCTCGGTGTGGGGCTGGGAGCTGGCTCCTGCAGGCCAGGGAGCTGCTGTCACTTTAAGAGCCAGTCTCACACTTACACACTCGCACACACGGACAAGTGCTGCGTGTGCACTCTGCTGTGCCAGCCCCCAGCCCGCTCTAAGTATCAATGAAATGCCAGGCACGCAGAGGACAGCACCCAGCCCCGCTGCTGCTGCCGGAATCCACACGTTTGGGTCCCAGGAACCACCAGGACTTGCCCGAAAATCCCAAGCTGGCAAAAGGCGGGTGCCACCGGGTCCAGCAGACCTGGCAGGTGGCTGAGAGGGACCAGCCCGGGGCAGGGAGATGGGGGACACGGGAGGGCAGCGAGCAGGGACAGGGATGGGCAGGGGAGAAGCAGGGGACAGGCAGGATGGCAGCATTTTGCAAATTACAGGGCTGTCTCTTAGCAACAGACAACACATTTGGCTCCACGTGACTCGCCCAAGCCCCAGACACCAGACCCGCTGCCGGCTCCCTTCGTATTTTTAATCACCAGGCCCCTGCCCTCTGCAACAGCCTCTGTGGTGGGAGTGGGACGGGCAGGGGCTCTGCAAACCCCAAACGCGTGAGGCCCGAATGCACCCCCTCACCTTTTGTATCCAGCTCCACGTGGATGATGTTGCCCATGACGGAGGTGTTGTGAAGGTGCTGCACAGCCTCCCGGGCACCCTTGACAGTGGCAAAGACGACTTTGGCAATGCCCAGGTGCTTCTTGTTCTTGGGGTTGTAGAGAATCTCCACCTCTTCCACTTCGCCGTATTTCTTGCACATATCGGCCAAAAAGTTTTCACGGATGTTGTCGTTCAGCTTGGCAAAGGTGACCTGCTTGGGAGGCACTGGCCCCACGTAAAATTCATCAATCTGGAAACGGGCACAAGGTGAAGAACAATAAAAATAATTGGCGTTGTTAATGAGTGTGGGGGAGGGCCTAAGCATGGCACGGGAGGGAGGGGGTTAAAGCATCCTGCAAACTTTGGGGGGGAAAAAAAAGCCTCCGAGGCTCTGGATGAACCTCATCTGCTCTGCCACTGCAGCCATTCATTGAAACCGGCTCCTTTCTGGGCTACAAAGATGCATTTTGAACAGCACTGTCAGCAGAGAGAACCCCCCGCTGCCCCCTGCCCGAGAAGCCCCAGCTCCAAAACCTTCAAGTGATCTCGTTAGACAGATGCATTGATTTCTTGTTATCCTCACAGAAGAGGATTATTGTTAAACAGTTTGCTAAATAACAATGTTAATAGGAATATGACTGTCATTTAAATGGTCCATTAAACTATTTGGAACTCAGGCTTCACTCCCAGATAAACAAGTATAGAGAGCTAAAGCCAAAAGTTAGGGCAGTACCTTGAATTTGGGGACAGACAGCTCCAACTCCTTAGTTTTGGTCCATATTCGCCCTATTCTGGGATCTCTGACACAATCCACAGGAGCGATTCCCGAGTTCTGGGAGGAGGAGGAAGAGGAGGAGAGAAAACACAGAAACAGCAACAACAAGGCTTGAAATTTAAGACAAAAATGAAAGAAAAAATAAACCCCAAGGAAGCACGGGCTGTCTCAAGGGAAGGGGAAAGCGCACATACACACACACACACACACACACACACACACACACACACACGTGTCAAATTGCAATACTGCTGGGAAACGCACACAGATTGGAAACACAGAAAAAAGCCGCAGGTTTGGGCTCCTGACAGTTGAATACACAGTGTCAGGTGGCTGTAACTTTGGTGCCTGTGCGTGTCCCCCCCAGAGCCCCCTCCCACACACATGCGCTACGGCGGGGATTACCAGGACCCGGGGGGACCCCCAATCCCCGAAACGCCGGTAAGACGGAGGCTGGCAGGGGAGACACGACACAATGGGGGAAACCCGGGAGCCCCCCACTCACAGGCATGCTGAAATGTTGCCCATCGTAACGGTAGAGTTTGTGCTGTCCTTTTTTCAGAGCCGGGTCAATAATCAACTTGTAACTTCTCCAGTGGTGATTTCTTTTCTCGACAGAAGTGCTGGCTTGTGTGCTGTTCTCCATTCCGTTGATCCCACCTTGACGCGGGGGGGGGGGGGGGGGGGGG